>PVLA01003429.1:0-213656 GCA_004027455.1 Hydrochoerus hydrochaeris
TTCTTAAATGAAGGACAAAATCACATGATATTGTCCAAGTGAGTTTCAAACTCTTGTGTTCAAGCAACCTTCCTGCCTTAACCTTTCAAATAGATGGGATTACAAGGATGCATTACTATGCCCAGTCATTCCAGTAATCATTACTCTCCTCCTTCTTCTTCTCCTCTTCCTCCTCCTCTTCCTTCTTCTTTTTTTTGTCTTTTTGAGACACGATCTTATATGCAATTCAGGCTGATCTTGGGCTCACTTTGTAGTCCAGGCTTGTCTGGAATTTACACTGATCCTCTTGCCTCAGCCTCCCAAATGCTGAGATAACAGGTGTGCACCACCACACCCAGCTCCAACAATTTTTAAATGCTACAGCACAAATGGGTAAATGATTACTTTCTAATTTAAAGGAAGCACATAGGAAAGCATAAAAAAAAGAAGCAAAAAACAAAACAAGTTTGGATTCAGAAGATCTCATTACCAGTCAGTTTCTATCACTTGCTAGCTGTGTAGTGTTAGGCAATTCAGTTGTTTCCTCTTCCTATAAGCAGAATGCTTTACAGTTTAGAGTTCTGCATTCTCAGTCCACTTCCAGATTTGGAGAAGTCACCCACAAGCTACAGCTACTGTGCTTTCTGTGGATTTCAAGTGACAAGGAATCCACTTGGGAGTGGACAAGCATCCTCCAGGGATGGCGCCAGGTGCTGACATGTGGGGCCCATCGGGGGAAGCGAGGGGCAGTACCAATGGGTGTTGTTAAAAGTCAAATGATGCTTCGAGAGGCTACGGAGACTTGCAAAATCTCCCTAAGTAAATCTAGGTTTTCCCATCGTTGTCCAAAAACTGAAAAAACTAAGACTTCAGAAGAAGCATATTTGATACTGTAAGAAAGAAAAAACTTAACTTTCTTCTGAGAAAAAAGCCTGTGGAACACAGTTTAGAATAAATGGTTTTGTGTACAACCGGTGCCCTTTAAAGTTGCTTCTCAAGGGTTTATCAGCTGAACTCTTCATAACAGGCTGCACAGAGGAGGTTTTCCTTAGTTTTCCACAACACATGATTCTTTGTTCTGCTTGGTCCAGCTTAGGCAGGTCTTTTACCACATGCATCTCGCGGTTCTTTCTCATCTCAAAATCAAAATATGTTAGTTCTCTTTTCAAGTGCAGGAGGTCACGTTTTTCAGTCTGGAAGTTATTATCGACAATTATCCCAGAAGTCTCAGAAGAAGCCGTTCCTGGAACAGGCTTCTTGCCCTTTGAGCCTCAGTCTATTTTTATTGTCAAGTATTTCACATGTTTATTTTTGTCTCATTTTCTCCCCCCAAAAAGCTGAAAGTAAACATGTGGTGATCAGCCTTTCTAAATTCAGCCTTTTTTCTTCTGCTGTTCAAGGACTCTCAAATGAGAACTCTCAAAACACCTTGGATACTGCTAAGAAGATGCCTCTCCCCCAGAGAATCTTATTACCTGGATGTCTTGTATCCTCTTGGGAACAAAATCCAAAATGAGTGACTTTAATTATTGTTCCAGCAAACACAAATATTCCAGGTTGAATTAAAAAGGTATATAGGATGCATAAAGAATGAGATACTGGTTTTTGTCTTGATACCAGTTAGATCTTTACTGTATTCATCTGGAGGCTGCATGGAAAAAATTGCTCACAGTGGGTTTCAACAAAGTTCTCAGAGTAGGATTTTGGGAGGCAAGAACAACACAACTTGGAAAAAAATTATGACTGTGTATACAGTCTCTGTACTGAGTGTAAAGATAGTGACTGAGTCTGTGCACATTAAAAAACAAAATTAGCTAAATTAAGGAAGCTGGTACTTAGCACAGGACCCCTAAAAAGAGAAGCAGACCAGGAGATGGAGAGAGCAGCGAAGAGGAGGAGGAAAGGAGACAGAAAAGAGCAAGGTGTGTTATGTGCAGGTCCCAGCTCCCCACGAGGAGTGGAATCATGTTGTACTGCAGATAGGAACTAATAAAAAGTAAAAACATGTGCTTTTGGAACAGAACGAGCCACTGCTTTGAAGGCTTCCAGTTGCAGGTGCCAGAGGCTGGGACACCTTGGGCTTCACACCACCTCTAAACGCTGCCTCCTCCTGGGACAGTATTTCCATGGAATTCAGCAAACATGGCTACTAATGTGTAAGCTGCAAATCTCCGCGATGTTGTCCTAGCTGTCTGTGAACCTGAAACTCAGAAGTACAGGGTGAAAAATTCTCCTGTAAGCCAGGAGGACCTGCCCTGGAAGGAGAAATAAACAAACCACCATTTGCCCCTTACAGAGGACGGATAAACTAGTTTTTCTATCATCTTCCCTTTTCCTATCCATCACTCCTCTCTTTTCTTTCCCTCCATCTTTCCCTTCTTTCCTTTTTATTTTATTAAAGATCGTCTTCCCTGTAGCCCAGGCTGGGCTTGATCTCTCAATCTTCCTGCCTCAGCCTCCCAAGTGCTGGCATTGCAGGCATGCAACACCATACTTGGCTCATGATTTCTTTGGAAATTTTACTAGTTGCACTGTTCTATCCATCCTTAATTTACAGCATTATTGAAAGCTGAAACATTTTTATCCTCTTCCCACGGAGAGTGGCGCAGTAGGGGCAGTCTTACTGTGGCTGGTCTTGAAGACAAAGAGAAATTCCTGCAATGCCCTGTGGCTTCCCTGAGGAACTCAGCATCCATATTGTCAGGGCCCTGGTTCAGAGTTTTGATTTAAAGGATTTGATTAGCTTTAGTATTCAAAACTTAAAGCTAAGTACATCATAGAAACTGAGAAAAATTAAGACGCTGAAGAAAAAAGGACAATGAAAATATACAGAACATTTATAGACACTAGGCCTAGTAAATGCATAGAGAAAAGGTTAAGCCTGCTATTAATAAAACATGTCATTGGAAGAAGCAGCTCTCAATCCAGTGGTATAACTTGGAATATCCTTTATGAAAACCTGATTACAAAATAGATTTTTCTATGACGCTAGGAAATTATACCGAGAAAACGATCCCAAAGGAAAGCCTCGCTGTGTTGATTGGACAACTACAGAAACCATGTGAATTATCTTCCGGTTTCCCTTCGCCCTCACCCCAGCAGTCTCGGGGTCCACTTTCATCAAGACCCCGATGCCTCAGTTCCCAGGTGAAAATCACAACCTTACCATGGCCATGGTTGGCCTGGTCTCCCCGCCACCACGCCTCTCAATCTGCCGCCTGTCCATCAGCCACGGGGCCCTCTGTGGCCCTGCGACAAGCCAGGCAGGGCTCGGCACCTCTAGAGACCCCGGGGCCCTTCGTGCCTCTCTTCACCACTGTGGGGCTGCTGTGCCCAGCAAGAGCTGCCCTGCCACAGTCAACCCCAGCCCCGCCTGGACCCTCGGTGCCCCTGCATCCTCTTCTGCCCCCTATGATGAGGTGACATCCAAACACACGGGGCCGGCTGAACTTAGAAAAATGTTACAGTGAAAGTCACGTTGCTGTGAAATCTCCCTAACATCCTCGTCCTGGCTTTGAGCACAGCCCATGGCTCTTGCCACTTTCCGAAGCAGCTCTGGAGTCCCCTCTCCCGGGTGTCTTGACTAGATGCGATCAGACAGAGGGTGAACACTGCAGCCAGCGCCATCCAGTGGAAAGGCAGCGCATAACATCACGACGCTGCAACATTATTCATTGGTTTCAAGTGGATTCGGGACACTGAGGCCGCCAGGACAGCGCAGCTGAAGGCATTGTGTGAAGTTTTCAGGATGGCTCCAGACCAATACAGCCCTGTGCATACAGGCACCTGCACAGGGAGGAGCCCTGGACACCAGGCGCTGGGCACAGGCAGAGGAAGCTACAGCGTCTTTGCTCTCGATGGGCCAGGATCCTACATCCTATGGCCGCTGTCCCACCCCAGTCCCTCCAGGCCGAGCAGGTCCTTCATGCCAGAAACACTTTTTCCTGGGTGGTCACATCAGAGGAGATGCTTCTCTCTCTCCAGATTTCAGGCAGACAACGTAAGCCCAGGCATGGGTTGGGGCAGCATCCAATTAGTATGGGCTTAGCCAGCTATGCCATTTACAGAGGTTGCTAACTCAGAAATAAAAAATATATCCTTGGCCCCAGGGACCTAGGAATCAGTGGGATTGTTGGCCTCAACCCCCACCTCACCCCATGATCTTAGGGGCCGGCGGGATCATTGGTCATACCTCCTCCTCACCCCACTGACCTAGCAGGCCAGCAGGACCATGTCTCTCCTCTTCCTTGCCCCATGACGTTAGAGACCAGTAGGATCATTGGTCATTTTCCAGCTGCCACAAAAGACTGCAGCAGCCCACAGACAATCAGCGACACCTTCCAACACCTGCAGAACCTTGGTGGGTTGGTGGGAGCCTCAGCATCCACACAGAGGACCTCAGTGGGCTTGCAACGGTGTGATGAGTTTCTTCTTCAAATAGAGGACCTCAGAGGGTAAACAGGAGCAGTAGCAAAGCCACCCCCACCAGCTGTAGGACCTTGGTGAGCCTGGCAAGAGTGTGAGTCCTTCCTCCATACAGAGGACACCAGGTGGGTTGAGGAGAGTGCCAATAAGGCCTCTTCCAACCTGGAGGAAATCAAAAGGACTTATAAGACATCCAGTGACACAGTAAGGTCCCAGATGAGGCAAACACTATAGCCAGGCAGACATGGCAGCCTGGACCATCCTAAAGCTGTAGTAACAATAGGAACTAAGGGTTAAATTACATCAATACTCCTGGGCTAGCCAGCCTAGGAAGAATATAGGACTCACGCAACAGGCCTTGCAGAAGGAATTCAAGGGACTGGCCCTCCCTTCATTGTGTAACCTAGCAACTGGACAAACATCAACCACACAGTAGGACCCTAAGAGACACACTACCAATAGTTGAGACTAGTGGGATTGAAAGACCAAATACTAGTCCAAGAGGTGAAAATGACAAAACAAAAAAGCCAAATGCTTTTTCCCAAACATCTAGTCCATTAGGAACAAGTACAGGAGGCATCAAAATAGAGGACATTAGAAGTCATACACCTTAAATTTCTGAAAAGATAGCAAGTGAAATAAATAAACAAATCCATGAGGCTACAGAGGAAATCAGATTAGAAATAATCTCTCATGTAAAGAAAGAAATGACAACCATAATAAAGAGTTGCTCAGCATAGCTAGAGAAGACATAGATTAAAAAAAGCACAGGAGCATGGGAAGATGATGGAAACCTTAAATGAACAATATAGAAAGGAAGTATAATGCATGAAACAAATTCAAAAAGACATCCAGGAAATAAAAAAAAAAGCTGGCAAAACTATTTGAATGAAACAGGATAGAATTTCGAACCTTGAGGACAGGATTGCAGCTAGCTATCATGAAAGGAAAGAACTTTTAAAAATAACATGACAATATGAAATGACAACTCAACAGCTTTAAGATGTTGCAAAGAGAAACAATATAAGACTAACAGGCATCAATGAAGATGCAGGAGTCAATGCAAATGACGTTGGTAAACTATTTGAAGAATAGCAGAAAATTTCCCAAACATGGGAAAAGAATCAGATACACAGATAATTGAGGCATACAGAATGCCAGACAGTCATAACCAAAATAAATCTATACCGAGACATATAATAATTAAGATCCCAGAAATCCAGCATAAAAACAGAACTAAAAGCTGGTAGAGAAAAGACACAACTCACCTATCGAGGAAAACCTATTAGAATCTCAGCAGACTTCTCAGCTCAAACCCTCAAGTCAAGATGAGCTTGAAGGGTTTTAGGCCCTGAAAGAAAACAATTTTCAACCCAGACTGATGTACCCTGCAAAACTTTCTTTAAAAATTAATGGAGAAATAAGGTACTTTCATGACAAAGAACAACTGAAGACATTCATGTTCACCAAACAAACTCTAGAAAGAGTACTAGAAGACAAACTAGATAGAGATAAAAATGACTACAATTTCCAGAACAACAACAGAAAGAAACCATCAGATAGGGCAAGCAATTAAACAAGGAGGAAAAGCAGAAAACCAACAACAGGAAAATAATATGACAAAGTTGAGCCAGTGTGTATTAGTTATAGTCATCAATGTAAATGGCCTCAATTCACCAGTTAAAAGAAATAGGCTGACAGAATGGATCAAGAGACAGGATCCAGCAATATGCTGTATACAGGAAACATATCTGACTCAAAAGGAAACTCATAGACTACAAATCAGAGGATGGAAAATAATATTCCATGCCACAGGAACCTAAAAAAAGCAAGGGTAGTCATTCAAACCAAAAATGATCAAAAGAAATAAAGAAGGTCACTACATACTCATTAGTGGAAAAATTGAAGAAGAAGTGCTAACAATCAGAAATATACATGCACTAAATACAGGAGCACTCAGCTATATAAGACAAATACCAATAGATAGGAAAAACCAAATACATAATAACACAATTGTAGTAGGGGACCTTAATACCCCATTGTCACAAAGAGATAGATCAACTAGACAAAAAGTTGGCAAAGAAATAGCAGAACTGAATCATACCTGTGTACAAATGGACTTGGTAGATGTTTACAGAGTGTTCCACCCAACCACATCAGAGTACACATTCTTTTCAGCTGTGCACGGGACATTCTCTAAAATAGACCATATATTAGCCCATGGAACATTCTTATGTAAGTGCAAATGGATTCAAATTATCCCATGCATATTATCTGACCATAGTGCACTGAAATTAGAAACTAATGGCAAAAGAAACTGTAAACCCTACATAAACACATGAAAATTAAATAGCAACCTCTTGAACAACCAATGGGTTATAAATTCAATGAAAATGCAGATACAACATACCAAAACCTGTGGGACACAATGAAAGTGGTCCTAAGAGGGAAATGTATAGCAAAAAAATGTCATATCAAGAAAACAGAACGAGCACAAATAAACAACCTAATGTTACATCTCAAGCTTCTAGAAAAAGAAGAGCAAGTCAAGCCAAAAACCCATAAAACAGAGGAAATTAAAAAGATCAGAGTAGAAGTTAATGCAATTGAGACTAAGAAAATAATACAAAAAATTAATGAATCAAACAGCTATTTCTTTGAGGGAATAAATGAAATTGATAAACCTCTAGCCAACCTTATATGGAAAAAGAAAGAAAAAACTCAAATTAATTCCATAAGGACTGAAAAGAGACGAATTACTACAGATCCCATGGAACCTCAGAAGATCATCAATTTCTACTTTGAAAACCTTTACTCACATAGGGCAGAAAACACAGAGGAAATGGACAGATTTCTAGAAACGTATGAATTACCAAAGCTGACTCAAGAAGATATAACAATTTTGAATAACCCACTATCAGCTACTGAAATTGAAAATGTGATTAAAAACTTACCAACAATGAAAAGCCCAGGTCTTGATGGATTCATTGCTGAATTCTATAAGAAATTTAGAGAAAATTTAACACCAATACTCCTCAAACTCTTCAAAGGGAAGCTATTTTTCCTAACTCATTCTTGGAGGCAAGTATTACTCTGATACCAAAACCAGAGAAAGACCCAACCAAAAAGGAGAACAATAGACCAATCTCCCTAATGAACATTGATGCCAAGATTCTCAATAAAATACTGGAAAATAGAATGTAGAAAACCATCATGACCAAGATTTTATCCCAGGAATGTAGGGATGGTTTAACATACACAAATCAATAAATGTAATACACCACATCAACAGAGCCAAAGACAGAAAACACATGCTCATCTCAATAGAAGCAGAAAAAAGCTTTTTAATAAAGTCCAATACTTGTTCATGATAAAAACCCTACAGAAATTTGGAATAGATGGTATCTACCTCAATCTATGACAAACCAACAGTCAACATTATACCAAATGGATAAAAATTGAAAGCTTTTACTCTAAAATCAGGGACAAGACAAGGATGTCCACTATCACCACTCCTATTCAATATAGTTTAGGAAACATTAGCTAGAGCAATTAGGCAAGAGAGAGAAATAAAATAAATGGGTTGGGAAAGGAAGAAGTTAAATTAACACTATTTTCAGATGACATAATGCTTTACATAGAAGGTCCCAAAAACTCTATCAAAACACTACTAGAGTTAATAAGCAAATTCAGCAGTGTAGATGGATACAAAGTCAGCACTCAAAAATCAAAAGCATTCCTGTACACAAACAACAAACTTACCAAGAGAGAAATTATGGAAAGGACACCTTTCACAATAGCACCTTAAAAAATGAAATCCTTAGGAATCAATCTAACCAAGAATGTAAAAGACTTATATGCTGAAAATTATGCTATGCTAAAAAAGGAGATTGAAGAGGATGTCAGAAAATGGAAAGATATCCCTTGCTCTTAGTTAGGAAGAACCAATACTGTGAAAATGGCCATACTCCCAAAACTGTTATACAAATTTAACACAATTCTGATCAAAATGCCATTAACATACCTTATAGATCTAGAGAAAATATTCCTAAAATTCATTTGGAAACAGAAGAGACTTAAACACCAAAGGCAATCCAGAGCAACAAAGGCAAGGCAGGAGGCATCATAATCCCTGATTTGAAACTATACTACAAAGCTACCGTGATAAAACAGCATGGTACTGGCATAAAAAAATTAGTATCCTGAGGATCAATGGAACAGATTAGAAGATATAGACACAACTACAAAAGATACTCAGTCACCTTATATTTGACAAAGGGGCTAAACATGTTCACTGGAAGAAAGATGAGCCTCTTTAATAAATGGTGCTGGAAAAAATTGGCTTTCCACATGCCAAAGACTGGAACTAGACTCATGTCTATCACCATGCACTAAACTAAAGTCAAAATAGATCAAAGATCTAAATATTAAAACAGAAACACTAAATCTACTAGAAGACAAGGTAGGTAGAAATCTTGGAGACATAGGGTTAGGCAAAGAGTTCATGAACAAAATGCAAACCACATAGAAGTACATCAAAGAATCAACAACTGGGATCTCTTCTTATTAAAGTTTCTGTAATTCAAAAGAAATCAACAGAGTGAAGATAAAACCCACAGAATGGGAAAGAATTTTAGCCAGCAATCCCTCAGACAAAGGACTTAGATCTAGAACAAATAAAGAACTGAAAACCATCAGGAGCCCTAAATTCAAAGACCCAATGCAAAAATGGGCATCTGAGATGAATACGCACTTCTCAGATGAGGAAATAAAATACATAAAGATGTGCTCAACATCACTGGTCATTTGAGAAATGCAAATTAAATTAACATTGAGATCGCAATGGCTGCCATCAAGAAATTAACCAATAACAAATGTTGGAGGGGCTGTGGGGAATAAGGAACACTGCTCCATTGCTGGTGTGAGTGTAGATTGGTGCAACCATTGTGGAAATCAGTATGGAGAGTCCTCAAAAAACTAGGATTAGAAGTTCCATTCAATCCAGCTATTCCCCTCTTCTGGGTATTTTCCCAGAAAAACTGAAAATGTTATGCCTCAGTGATATATGTGCACCCATGTTTATAGCAGACCAATTTGTAATATCTAAAACTTGGAAACAACCAAAATGCCCATCAACTGCAGAATGGATAAAAAAAAGATGTGGTATTTTTATGCAATGGAATATTACTCAGCTATAAAAAGATGATCTTGAGGCTTGAATAGGTAAATGGAGGCAACTTGAGACCATACTCATGAAATAAATCAAACCCACATTCATAAATATCACAGTCTCTCTGGTATAAAAAATAAAAATAAAAAATAAAAATCTGACAGAGTAGTAAGACCTAATATATATAATAGATATCATAATAATAAAAGGGAAAAAAAGTGCTCAAAAGGACAGAACAACTGGAATATGGAAAGGAAGAGATTATATGTACATTGATAAACATACATAAATGTATGTATGTATATGCAGATAGATAACTGTATTACTAATCTCTGTCAGTTCATCAAAAAGAAGTTTGTGCTGTATTGACTGATCACTTTTGTATCTAGATTTTATAACCTGAATAATTACTTCTAAGATAACAATATACAATATATTAACTAGTGTTAATTCTCTACTTTTTTGAAATTCTGTATCATTTCTATCCTTTTTTCGTTTTGCTTTTGAAAATAAAAAAAATTGGAAAAAAATTGAAAAAAATATTCTTGCCAAGTATAGTAAAGTTGCTATGTGAAACCAAAACCACATTTAATACTAAACTTCGTATAACTTATTGCTATTTTTTCCCATAGGAAGACTGGCAGTATTCTATGTATGGGTTTGCTACACAGGCAGATGCCTGATTATCTTTCTCTTTTCTTAGAGGAAGATGATTAAAAAAGAACATTAACGGAAAAAAAATTCTCAGTACAAGCTATCCCTGGACCACATACAGTACAAGGGTGTAAAATTTAATGTAGAAGACTCAGAAGGGGAGGGGAAACACGTCACAGTCCCACTCCAGAACCTGTGACTGAGATGTCTGAGGTCACCGGTGCTCTGTGTGCTGAAAAGCCTCCTCTGCACTGCTGGGGGTGAGGCCCAAGGCAGACACTGACCACACGGGACAGGCGTAGAAGGCTGGCGAACGGCACAGGCCTGCCACGCTCAGCTCTGCTCGCTATTTAAGCGAGGGAGTCAAAGTCAGACACGTAAGCCCTGGTCTCGACCCAGCCCAGTGCAAGGAATAAACCAAGTGCTACTAATGAGCACACGTAGCGCTAGAAGGGCCCAGAGCCCTGATGAGGAATGGCTAGAATTCTATGTGTTCCCTGTGTAGAACGACAGAGCGATACTGAATACTCCATGAATGAGTTGACTGTGAAAAGTAAGTAAAAGCTCTTAAAACTTCCAGACATTTGCAATTATAGCAAATTTGAAGAAAGTCAACCTTGGATCATGATTTTTCACACTCACAGGAACTGGCTGTGGGTACGGCCCGGAAAACACATCCTTGGGTCAATCTGGGGCTTCCACCTGTTTTAGGCAGCTTTAACAATGATTCATTTCTCAGTGGTTTTCCTTCGGCAGTATTTACTATCAAGTCTGTTCTCTTTCTCTGTTCTATGGGACTGGGCCCGTGAGGAGTGAATGAGTGACTCTGGAAGCCATTCTGAAACAACATGGAGACATGGCTGGTGAGACACATGGGAAGGCTGGTAATGAGGAGGACCGGGGCTCGATCCCCAGCTCTGCAAGAGAATCGTCATCATTACTAACAGCACCGTGGTGATATTTAAAAGAAAATTTGCCAGGTGTGATGGTGCACGCCTGTGAGTCTAGCACTTGGGAGGCTGAGGCAGGAGAACTGCTGCGAGTTTGAGGCCAGCCTGGGCTATGTAGTGAGTTCAAGATCAGCCTGGACTACAGAGAGAGACCCTGTCTCAAAAAGACCAAAATAAATAAATAGATACCCCAGCAAATTCAAAATTCACCACACACGTATAACATGAGAAATCACGCACCATATGACATTTGTGCGGCTGTGACTGCCAGGAAGGACTGCCTCCCCAGGAAAATTCCCTAACTAGGCAGCAGCTGAGCACCCCTCAGAAGAGGGCAGCGAGTAACAGGTGTGAGTTGCACACGCAGCCTCTCTTCCACCTTCCACCTCTCAAGAGACGAGTAAGCCAAGGGCCAAGTCCATCGAGCTAACCCTTGATAATCTCACTTCTCTCCCATGTCCTCCATTCTGTCTGTTTTATTTTCACAGTATTAAAAGTCAGTGTGTTAATGAGACTAAACACACTGCTGTCTCCTGTGAGGGTTCACACACCCCAGGGACCCTTCGGGAGAGCATCGACCTCTGCTTCCGGGCTGCTCACAGAACACACAGAGGTAGGAAACCTGGAAACACTGGATGACAGCCAGGTGGTCTGGGGCGCTCAGTGTGGCTCTGGGACAGCAGCTGCGTGAGCCTGTGCAGGTTTCAAACTCCTCAGCTTCGCCTTACAGGACACGAAATGCCTGAAATGGCCTCTGGGACACCTGACACAGCCGACCATGCAAAGTGTCATCACGACAGGACTTCATGTATCACTAGATGTTTCAGGAAATGAAATGTCCATGTTGGTGGCAGAAAGCAAGGGAGAAGAGTCGGGGGAACAGTCACGCAAGGCGTGAAGGGGAGGCGTGTGCACAGCGCGGCGTGGCTCAGTCTGTTTACTCACAAGGCAGGAGCCATGCTTTGTATGATGAGTTGCAAAGCTCGCAGGGTGTGTGAAGGAAGCAAAGCCCATGCAGGTCCACCACGGTGAGGAGAGCGAGGAGCCCAGAGGGGAGGCTGGGGCCGAGGGGCAGGGGGCAGAGGCAGGAGGCTGTCACAGGGAGTCCCAGCAGAGGACAGGTGCAGAGAAGGGGAAGGACCACAAAGAAAGCAAGGCGCAGGTGAGCTTGACAAGCAGGAGGGCTCAGTACAAGTCCTGGGCGAGCGAGAAGGCAGCTTCTGGTGCTCAGAGGCAGGGAAGAAGGGCTGAGCACTGGATGCGAGCAGAGAGCACTGAGGGGGACGTCCCACAGGGAGAGGCGGGAAAAGATTAGCAACCATGACTACTTACCCCCAGATGCTGTTAGAGGCTGGGGGCGGCTAAAGCAGGCCTCTCCCAGCACCTGAACTGCAAAGAGACACGATGCAGTGAAAAGGGAACAATGGCATCTCGTGCTTTTATTAGAGAAACCTGTGACTCTAACAGATAGATACACACTAGCTAACAAAGCAACTGCATTCCCTCAGATCTGAAAACCAGAACTGGTCCAGAATGCAATGCTTCAAAATTTCCACTGTGAAGTTAAATCAAATCTTTCCCTCATCTTGATAAGTCACCACAGGAGACAAATTCAAAAATGTGGGTGTTTATTTATGTATCGTGCATCTCAAAAGCTTGAAAACCATGATGCTTGAGCAGGAAGTCAGCGAACACACACAGCCCTGCCTGCCTCGGTCAGTGTCCTGCAGGGTCTCAGAGGGGGAAATCTTGACGGCCGCTTGGACTGTCCCAGTCATTTGCCAAGGAAGTGCCACACTTGCTCTGTGTTGAAAACAGACAGAGGGGTGTCAAAGAAAGGGTAGAGCTCAGGGAAGGAGGACGGGAAGGCCAAGGCTGATTTGGTCTGACCCTCGGGAAGCATTTAGGTGGGTGACAGAGTTATAACCTTTGCATGTCATCTGTCTCTTCTACTCCCCTCCAAATTCCTGTCTTTAGATGTCTCATTTGGCGTAAGCTTTAGATAAAACTACATGAATGTCTCTAGAGCTTTCCCATTTTGTTCTGATGCCTCTGGGGAGCCTGCTTTCAGGAGGAGATAGAGTATTTCCTCTGAAAATTTAAAAAACTTTAAAAATACTTTACTTAGTTTGTATAACTTCGTTTGAGGGGGGATGGTTTGAGGCAGAGTTTCACTATGTAGCCCAGGCTGGCCTTAGTTTGCATAACTCTGTTAAATTTTATCTTTTGGTTTCTGTGACTATAAATGAATATATTTACATATCTTGCTCTTCAAGAACCAAAATGTACCATACCTTCTCCATCACTTTCTACACTTGGGGAAGCTGGTGAGGCCTGAAAAGTAAGAACAGAGGTGGAAGCTCTGTTACGACAACAGTTTAGTCATGCATGGCAAGTGAACCCAACAGAGGTTTCAAGAAATTATAGCACAAAGCTGACCCACAACAGGCCTCTCCCTGTATTATCAAGGATCCCTCTTTCTGATAAACCACAGACATAGAGCCGAAGAGAAGAGTGAGTTTGAAAGTATTTCTAGCAATAACCCATAGGAACTCCTAAGCATGGAGTAGCTGAGAATGGGACAAGATATTCGTTCAGTTGCTTCTATGGCTGAACTCTTGAGAACTGAAAAAATCAGACACACACAAATACATGTGCGTGTATGTGTGCATGCACATAGATACACACACACACACACACACACACACATAATTTAGTTGTTTTCAAGAGCTTTTGATTTACTTTAAAAAATAGTCCCCATTTATTCTGATCGCTCGGCCAACATTCTGAGAACAGAGGTGATGACATATCCCGTGGCAGACACACTTGAAAGGTTTTGCTGAGACAGAAGAAGCCGTGACACGGGGCGTGACAGATCACTCTCCAGTTCCAAGCTTTCCTTGCCTGGCACGAACTTATGCCCACTTCACACTCTGCTTTCCAGATTTCAAACGCGATAACCAACTTCTCCTCCTCCTCTAGTCCCTCCCACACTTGGGTGAGGTCTCCAACGTTTGTTGGTCGCACTGCCACCAGGGAAGCACTTGGCTCCTGGTCCTCAAGACCGTGGTGATGGTGGAATGGGACGCAGGACAGGCCAGCAGGAAGCACAGATTCTCTACCTTCGTGACCCTTACCCACTTGGGATTCCATTTCTGGGTCAACCATCTGATGTAGCTTCTTACTAGCAACATGAACTGTAGATTTTATATAATCAGGGGTCACAATGAACAAACAGGAGACAGAATCAAGTATAGGAGAAAGGATCTAATCAAGAGACGCAGTGGGCGAGATGTAGGGGCAGCTACCACAGTTGCATGGCTGACTACTGCTCTGACCCTCCTGATCTAGGTAAGAGGGAGCACAAGCTAAAAACAGAGACAGTATAGCAGGGCAAGCACGCAAACCAGTGACAGACGTCTGTGACAGTTATCAAGAGCAAGGTATTGGCAGACCTCTGTGCAGCAACTCTGTGGCCCAGCAAGAGGCTTGTTTATATCAGCATCGTCAGCTACGAAGTCACCGGAGAATAACAATACATTTTCCCCTTAGGCACAAGCTTATGGGGCCATCATATCCGAGTAGCCCTGGGTGGACACAGCGGTAGCCCCGTGTAGACATCAGACGGTGCTTGTCCTCTGGAAAACTCCAGCTAATGAGTTCCTCAGGTCACTAATGAGCTAATATTACTTTTCTTCCTGATTGTTAAGAATAGTTTGATCAAAGAGACTTTAAAAAAATTTTCTCTATATCCAAGAAAAGGATGATGTAACTGTGTAAATAAAAAGATCCCTGAAAATGTTTTTCAGTGATACCCTTGAATGTGTCCAAGTACTTCAAAAAAAGAAGAAAAATCCCGTTAAGCTTCCTCCTGTGGAGAAAAGTCCAAGTCTGAGTGTGCTAGAGACATGGTGACCTTAGAGCAGACCTGAAGAGAGGCTCTGTCTACTCTTGTCACTGCTACATGTTCCTTGTGTTTGTGCAGGACATGTGCCACGCAAAGTTTGTTGGAAAATTAGCTGGCTAAATTTCCTGCTTAAAATTAGCAGCTGTGAAAGAAATGACATATGTATATGTGTAGGTATAGGTATATGTAAAGAAAATATAGTTAAGATGGTTATACTACTGATTTGTCTGAGTTCACTAAAGAGAAAGATTTGTGCTGCTATTGTTTGGACCACTGAATGCAGATGTCGTGAGCTCTGGATGAATGATTTGGGGATGACAATGTGCAATGTATGTACCATTGTTGCCACCTGATTAACGTTTTGAAATTTTGTTTTAGGTTTTTTTCCTTTTTCTCCTTGAAATAAAGTGGATTTAGGAAAAAACAAATTAAAAAAAAAATTAGCAGCCACTTCTGACTGGAGCTGCCAACATTCTGGAGGAAGAAAATAGAATTTTGTTTCTACAAAAATAGGAACAATAGAAATACTGAAAAATAGAGTAACGGGAACTTCTCACTCACCTGAAAGCATTACAGAAATGAAACAGGGCCTATCAAAAACCTTTACCATTATATGTTACTTCAAAAAATAATTTCAGAATGTTTTTATTTTTTCATTCTAGAATATGTTTCTCGAATGAAAGGATATACTCAGACATGCAAAGCCTTTTTGATAAAACAAAACAAAACAAAACAAAACAAAACAAAACAAAACAAAACAATCGTGGGCAGCCCCAGGCTGAGCGATCACAAAGTCTGAGGCTTGCTGTCTGCTTGCTTGTTTGGCTCTGGACCTGGACAGCAGCGAGTTCCCTAAAGACATTTTTTCCCGTGAAAAGGGACAGTGGTATTCAAGTTTGAAAAACAACAGGAATGGTTCATGAAAAACAGCTGCCTTTTAGCTCTCTACCTGTGGTCCATGATTTTCTGACTCCTCAACATGCTGGCAAACAGAACCCTGTACGAATCCTCCCCAGCGCACTCACCCGCCTCTCACCAACAGGCCCTGCTGGGCTTGTGACTTTCCAGTCTGGCCGTTAAAGTGCACGCATTTGAGTGCGGTGAGAGGCCAGCGCCCCCTGCACTCCTGACCACCCTTCCAGGAGCACAGCAATTTACTCTCCAACAGTTTACCCTCCTACAGCCCTGAAAACAGCTGATAGTGTCAGACTTCCAAACTTTTGGCAAGCTGCTAACTATGAAATTGCATGGTCTCATTTGATTTCCACAATGACTAGCGAATAAAGAAAATTTTCACTTGTTTGGTGGCTGTTAAAGTTTCCTCTCCCCTGGATTGTCCATTCATATGGTTTAATCATTTTTCTTCTACTAGGTTAACTATGTCTTATTAATTTGAATAAGTTTTTTATTATTTTAGATGCAAATATCATCTTGAAATCAATGGCTTATTTATACTTTGTTTTATGCTATCTTTAGTTGTTTATGTTTTTCCACCATAAATATATTAATCCTTTTAAGGCTGTTTTTAGCGTTTTATCATCCGGGTTTGCCTGTATTATAAGCTTTGCAACAAAGCAGCTCTCGGGTTAGTCGGTCCTGTGATACTTGCTGCTTCCTATTAAACGCTTGTCCACTACTCCTGATTGACTTTCTTCTATCATGAAAACTGGGGAGAGGGCAGTAACTGTAGAGCTGAATGTTCATTTTCTTTCTTCATTTCCAGTGTATACATTTACTTTTCTCAGGTACTATTCTTGCTATATGGTGCAAGTTTTGACACTCTTAAATATTTCAGAGTTTATTATAATTAGTTTTTTGAGGTATAACCTACAGGTGTTTTTAAATTTTCAAATCTGTTTGTGCTTACTTCTTTTAATATTTTTATGATTGATGAATAACTTTATCAGAGACAGAGAATGTGGTCTGAATGACTGCTTTTTGGAATATTTTTTAACACTACTTGTACCCTAACACATACTCAATTTTTGGGCATATCCAGTGACAAACTCTATAGTCTTTAATTATATATGAACACGGGAGTAAACATGCAAATTTCGCTTCAATCTTATCAACATATTTTCAAAATGACATTTGAATGAAATAAAGGGTTCAACACATAGCAACTTCCACCTGAGCAGACAAGTCAAATATACTGTATTTAACCAATACAGAACAGTCTGAAAGGCAACCACATGTGCCTACGCGCGTGCATGCACGCACGTGCACACACACACACACACACACACTGTGCTCCCTGTTACTGCTCTAAGTCTTGTTTCCTGGAATAAAGCTCTAACTATTGATCATACAGTTCTCAAATATTACAGACAGGCCTCATGTTCCGGTTATAAAATTAGGTAAAGGTTTAAAAACAAGTTCACAATTTTAAAGAAGCCCAGCTGTGACTGAACCCCTAATACAGGGCATCCAGGCACTGGGGCATCGAGGCAGACAGGACATGCAGGGATTCTCCGCTTTGCTGATGCCCACTGTGCTGGGGTCTAACTGACAAACCTTGTTTTGATGCAGTCCTAACTTCACAATTGAACGCAATTCAAACACCTATTGATTCACATCCATAATGTTCTCCATCTCGATTCTTCTAAAATCTTTCCCACATCTACTGCCTTGAGACTCCAATGGAAGTATGATAAAATACTTCAGTAGATATTTTCCAATTGTTTCTAAAATGCTGTCTAGTGATAGAAACCAAACTGTCAGCTTTTACCTTTGTTAGCTACAGCAACTGTTTTCCTTAATGCCAGGCGCTGACTGAATGACTTTCCTGGTCCCGACACAGCCCTTGGCTGTGCTCTGACCCCTTCTGTTCATCCAGGATGGGCCTGCGACACCAGCTCCAACAGCCACTCTCAAGTTCGGCTGTTTCTTTCCTGCTAAAGGGTGTTTCTTACTTATGGATACTTAATCATGAAAACTAGCTAAGTCCCACTGAGCTAGAGATGAGGGGCCCAAGTCTCTAAACTGTGAATTTCTGCAACAGCACCTTCTTTCTGGTGATGTCCAACCATTGACCTGGCCGAGAAGGAGGTAATGCCTCTGAACGCCCCTCACCCCTCCTCCACCTGGCTCACACTCACATCCTCTCATTAGTCCTTCCTAAGAGGACTGCTTTCCTACAAAGCCATTAAAATAAGACAAAACATTAAAACTTCAATCTTCCAATTTGAAGATAACAATCTATTATATTGCTCATTAATATATCCAAATAAAATCAATCCTCCCCACCCCTCTACCTCTTGGTCCTCTTGAAAGGAAATTTGCAAGCTTAATCCCATGTTCATGTATAATTAAAGAATACAGAGTTTGTCACTGTGAGAAAGATCTGTCTCACTATTTCCTATTATCTATCTCTTATTTTGTTCTTTATTTATACTCTGGGCTCCTCATTAAGATAGACCATGTGCTGTGGAAGCTTGCACGTCGGTTTATTTCACTCAACATTATGGTCTCCAGGTGTATCCATTTTCCTATGGATGTCTCAAGTGTATCCTTCTTCATGGCAGAGTAGTGCTCCAGTGTGTGTGGATACCACATTTTCTTTACCATTCATCCTGTGATGGACACATAGGCTGCTTGCGAGACTTAGCCATCAGCAATTGTGCTGCTTTAGGAATAACTGTTAAAATCCAGGGCAGACCGCATCGCCCCAGCACTCATACCCTCTGCTGGTTCCCAACCTCCTTCGGAGTCCCTACAGCAGTGTGCACAGGGGCTTTCTAATTAGCGTCCATGTCCATCCCAGGCCCAAATATCCCCTCGCTCATCCTCGGGTCCACTCCTGAACCCACGGGCCCCTGCAGTCTGCTGCGGCTTTCCGGTGATGTGGAGTGGATGGCAGGCACCCTGAGGCTCATGGCCCCAGGCCCGGGAATGCTGCCTCTCCGTGCTCCCCACTCCCTCCCTCCCTCCCTCCCATGAATCTGCAGCCCTGTGGCCGCCTCTTCCCAGGGAGCTGGGCCTTGGCCACCTTTTTAAGCACAGCAGCTCTGATGCCACACCTGGATGTAGAACTTGACCTTTCCTGCTCATTTTCCATCATGGGATCTGTGATCTACAAGAGGCCCTAAGTTTTCCTTGCGTGTTTATTCCTTATCCACCTCCCCTGTGGCTGTGAGCTCAGGAGAGCTGGGGTTCTGGGCCCTTCTTCCACATGGCGTCCCCCCACCCCCCCAACGGACCTTCCTCATCCAGCCGATGAGCTACTGCAGAAAATAAGACCCCACAGGCCAGGAGCAACCACAGCGAGCAGCTAAAGTAAAGATCTAAATTCACTAGTTTCCAGCTCATAATTGTGTGTTTAAGCCCTTAATTTATAAGTGGACTTCCCTCTAACATATTTTAGAGAGAAATATTGCTTAATTACCTGAATATTAATTCTCTTAGTGCTCTCTAAATTAAGTATTAATTTCCTGATACATTCAGGGGCCTCTCTGCAGCACTCTCACGAAGAGTACTCTGCTGTACTTCAGGAAGGAAAGCTTGTAAGAGAGCTCAGCGGAAAGGGAACAAAACAGAAAGAATCTCCTCTGATTCATTTTTCTTGAGCCATGAGACAGCCCCAGTTTAGACACTGATGACAGACACCTCATGGAGCAGACAAGGAACCTTTTTTTTAAGGTACAGGAAATCAAACTCAGGACGTTGTGCTTGCCTGGCAGGTGCTGTGCTGCTGAGTTATATCCCTGGTCAACCACATACATTATTAATAAGTCCATCTAATTAGGGAAAACGGCATCATATAAAATTAGTTAAATGGCTAATATACTTTTAAAAATAAAATTTAAAAATCGAGACTCTCTACCGTTTAAAATTTCAATTCCCTGAATTAAAAAAAAAAATTCAACATTAGCTTTCGACTTTGTGCTTCTCGAAAAGGCTCAGCACATTTCACTGGATTAAAAGATGCCTTGGGCATATCTGTTCCTTACCGATTCAACCAACGCTCTTGCTTCCTCCTGAGTGCAACGGAAAGGGCTATCGTGCACCTGGGAGTTTGTGCTGCAGAAGAAAAGAAAATATCATCGGACACAGTAAGAGAGCACAGTTGGCAGAAAAAGACCGCCAACTCCAGATACTGCTCACTACCTGGGTAACTGTGCACAGGGAACAAGGAATTAAATATGTATAAATTAGGGCAACTAAAATCACTGTACCTTCTTTTTCCCGAAGTTACCTGATTTTTATTAGTCATTGTTTACGTAACGTCTGCATCTGCGTGGAGCCCGTGCGTGCACTCAACGCGCCTTCATCCCTTTTCTCGCCCCTTCCCTCCCACCCCTCCCCGCCTCGCTCCACCTCTAGGCCCCCTTCCCATTCGAGAAAGATCTCTCTCCCCACTTCCTATTTTTGATCAATTATTTTGCTCTTTATTTATAACTTGGGTTTCTCACATAGAGAGAAACCATGTGTTATTCAAGCCTGTGTGTCTGATTTATTTCACTTAGCATCATGGTCTCAAGGTGCATCCACTGTACATTCTCCAAGGCAAAACTACAAATAGAATGTACAATAGCCTCACCTTCCTTAGAATACAAAAAAATTTAATAATATCCAAACCCTAATTACTTCCTGGTGTATATAAAAAGCTGTACGCAGCTATATTTCACCTTTACTCAAGAAAAGAGGAATCAAATTTGACCTACGAATGGGACCATATGGAGAACTTTTCCTCTAAGCGATAAGCATTTTATTTGGCTGGGTAAGATGCTGCGCAATCTCTCAGCACCCATGGAAGGGTGAAGACAAGAGGAAGCTATATGGACACAAGAGCTCTTCTCCTAAGGTGGCCACTCAGGGCAGCGGAGGAGCAGCAGCAAAACCTCTCCCCACACCTCACCCCGGGCTCCAGGCCTTCCCGGTCTCCCAGCATGCACTGCACACAGGCCTGCTCCCAGAGCCAAGCAGATCCAGTGCTGATTTAAAAAAATGTATCAAAGAAACTGGCAGATGAAAATGGATAGAGGTAGCAAGAGGTGAGAGAGAAGAGAATGAAAGCTATTATTTTTTAAATGAAAAGAATAAGCGACTAACAGTGATTATTTCTTAACTGATATAAATGATCCGAGAAACGAACACATTTCCCTCTCAAGTGGCCCTAAAGCATATATATATCAAATTTATTTTCATAATTGCTTTGTGAAATACACTGGGACACCTGTGACCAAAAAAAGACTGTCTGCTTGCTGATTCACCTTTAAAACTGTACTTGTCTGTAATTGAAGAAATCGGTGACAGGAAATGGCCACTTTGGGTTCTATCCTCACGATGTGGGATTTATTTCCTTCTTGGCATGAAGAAAACCTGATGGAGGTCAGTACTATCATCTTTACGGCTTTATCGTATTCTCTTCTCCATGGTTCATCTTTAAGTAAATTCAAAGTTTAAAAAGATAGGGCCCTATAGAAGATGGTTTCCTAACAGAGGGAAAGGAGAGGGAAGGGGAGGGAGAGCACAGAGGAAAGGGGTTGGAGAGAGAAGAAGTGGAGGTAGAAGAAAGAGCAGGGGGAAGAGGAGGAGGAAGAGAAGGGAAAAGAGAGAGAAGAACCAGGCAAAAACCTAGACCTGCAAAGCCCCAGGTGCCTGTCCTCTGAAAAAGGCAGGGCTATGCTGTGTACACAATGCTTCGAATAGTTTAACTAAACCAAGACATGTTCCTTGTAAACTCTGGAAAACAATCATGAGGAAAGGCAGAAGGGCCTGCTCTCAACAGGAGCGGCAGATAACATACAGATTGTCCAAGTACGTTTGAATGTCAAATGAATATTTATAGTGTAGTTTGTCCCAAGTATCCAAATACTTTCAGTGGATGTCCTGAGTATTCAGTTGTGAAAAGTTATGCACACTACTGTTTAATTCCTATTAATCAGCTAATGATGAAGATTGTACTGGACGAGAAGGCTTTTCCTGTTCCTATCAAGGAGCTTGACAGTTATTAGATAATAAAACACCACGCATCTGCCTGTTGACCAACTGCTGCTTTGAGCCCCGGGGGGTGCCTGTCACAGCAGAGTCCAATGAAGCACTTACTCACCCGTGAACTTCTCCCACTAAAACGTGATCCCCTGGGAGAGGGACACGCCACTCCCACAGCCCAGAGCCCAGCACTCAGTCACAGCTCCGACAGACGGCCTGGAATGACTTACTCAGGGAAATAATTAAAATCCCTTACAAAAATCTGAGATCCAAGCAGGATTAGATGGTTGTTTAGTACTACTAATAAAATAACATTACTTACATCGAAAAGACAGATTCTTACCAGTTTATGGCCCCTGCATCACACGTCTTCATATGCAGCGCTTTCCAACAATCGTGAGCAGATTTAATGATGTCAAGAGCAAATGCCTGGTTCCAAACAAAATAAGACAAAGCAGTCACACGTTTGCACTAACACAGGACTAATGTCATCCTGATAGTCAATCATAAAGGGCAGTTCTCGGGAGTGGGTGCACAGGAGTGTAAATTCCAGGCCCCTTGTTTATCTGCCATGTGACTGGGGGTAGGTACCTAACTGCACTGCGCCTCGGCTTCCTCACCTGTGTGATGGGCTGTGGCAGCGATCATCCTTATCGGAGACTGATAAACGAGGCCCTGGGGGTCAAGCCCACTCTCAGCCTTTGGCTGCTTTCGCACTACAGTAGCAGAGTGGAGGAGTTCTAAAGCCCAACAACTGGCCCAGCGCAGAAGAAAAGCGTACCAGCCCCTGATCGATACCGCAGAGTTGCTGAAGGAACAACAAAGACCTGGTCTGCACGGCGGCGCTTGAGCTAGTAACTGCCATGTAGGTGAGCACGTCTCTGTTTACTGCCATCCCAGCTGTGGTCCAATCACAAGGTGCTGTGGACCCGCCTCCGTCTCCCAGCCGCGGGCCTCCCTCCCGCTTCCCACACGTTTTTCCTCAGTCCTAATTCACAGGACATCTATCAAAGCATCATTAAGGACAGACACACAGCTTGGCAGACACACAGCTTGGCAGACACACAGCTTGGCAGATGTCTAACAAGACTGAGGAAAACTGCTTGATCATCCCAGAGCAGAGTATCCTTTTGGTGTTCTTCCTCGACGTGCTGTCTCTTTTCTTTAAGGAGAGTTTTTATTTATTAACCACTTAACTCGTCCTCCTTTCCCTTCAAGCACAATCAATATTCTGATGAAGCAAATGAAGACTCCTGTGCTCGGAGACACACTAGCAGTGGGGACCAGTGGTGGCTGGCCTCCAGGTCTGCTGGCTGCGAGGACAGAGGACGGTGGACCTCAGCCAGGTGGCCTCAGGGAACCGCCATAAATAAGGGGCCAGAGCTGCAACTGACTCTCTGGATGACACAGGAAGAGACTTTTAGCCAATGCCCAATAATGGGGACCAATTATATTTACTGCTCATGAGAACAGGAAAACTCCACACTGTAAAATGGGAACCAGTTTTCAGCCACGTTAAAGAGGCACAATTACAGTTTCTTAGCTGAGGTTCAGTATTTTCAACAGCAATGGTAAAGAGCAACGTGTGAAATTATTATTTTCAGAAGTGTAAAAATGACCTGTCTTCTTCTGAAAAACAACTCATGTTTGTCAAAAACAAAAACACACAAAGGACAACTCACTCCATCAACCCATAACTGGCAGACTGACTTTCAGTCAATAAGGGTACACCAAAGTACAATATAGGTTTGAAATGTGTATTATTTTTCTTTCTTTCTTTTTTTTTTTTTTTTTTGGTACCAGGGATTGAACTCACAACCTTGCACTTGCCAGGCAGGCACTTGTGCTGCAGAGCTAAATCCTCAGCCCCTTGAAATGTATATTATTTTAAACATAAAATATAACATGTAATTTGAAGAAAAAATAATTTATTGTATAAATTTCTAGTATTTTATTTTTAAGAAAATCCAGTCCAAAATAAGTTTTATATTTGCATCTAATAATCCTGAATGAAGGCTGCAAAATATTAAGGTTCTTTTTTTGTACTGGGAATTGAACTCAATACTTTGCGCTTGCCAGGCAGGCACTTATGCTGTGAGCTATATCCCCAGACCCAAGGTAAACATTTTTCAAAACATATTAGGCCCAACAATCAACTCTTACATGGCAAAATACTGTAAATTTTAAGTTTTTAAATCTGCAATTTAGCTGGGCATGGTGGCTCACGCCTGTAATCCCAGAACTCGGGAGGCTGAGGCAGGAGGATCGTTGAGAGTTTGAGACCAGTCTGGGCTACAAAGTGAGCTCAAGGCCAGCCTGAACTGCATAGTGAGACCCTGTCTCAAAAAGACAAAAGACAAAAAAAACAAAAAACAAAAAACCCCTGTAATTTACTTAGTGGGAATGATTTTCTTGACATGGTCCATGATTTTAGATGTTGACTCTTTGGCCTGTTTTCCCATCTGCATCTTATTAGATATCCTTTATGGTAGTTGTGGTCATCTGATAGAGAAATCTTTTGCTGGTGAGAGAATTCAAGTGTATTCTGGAGCCAGGGATTTAGCTCAGTGGTGTAAGCACTTGCCTGGCAAGTGCGAGGTCATGAATTTGATCCCCAGTACTACAAAAAAAAAAAAAAAAATTCAAGTGTATTCGGAATTGTGAAGTGGCTGAGATCAGCCTTGCAGGAGGAACATTTAGGAGAGAAGTCCTAACAATTTACAGTAAGAGTAACTTTCTTCTCCTCAAATTAGCAAATGGAGAGTTTTCTACATCTATAATTTGTAGAGCTAACTGATCACAGAATTCCTTTACTTTCCAAGTAGAAAGAGCTATTATTCATAGATGAGAGAAACAGATTATTTTTCAGTTTTGTTGATTCACTAGATCCCACCATCCAGTTTTGTTTCTGGTGTTTGTTTGTTTGTTTGTCTTTTTAAGACAGGGTTTCACTATGTGGATCAGGCTGGCCTTGAACCCACTTTGTAGCCCAGCCTGGCTTCTAACTCCCCATGATCCTCCTGCCTCAGTCTCCTGAGTGCTGGGATGGCAGGCATAAGCAAACGTGTCCGGTCCCAAATTTTTTAAATGATAAAATAATGTCTTTAAATATGTATGTCAGCAAAAAACAGTTTTGTTCTGATGTCAAATAGTGAAATATTCACACAAGAACTTGACCAAAGGAAACAAGAACTGAACAGGCACTGGGGGGAGGGGGAAACCCTGGAAAATAGTCTCATCCTTACCTTGTCTTTAAATTCCCCATCATAAAAGAAGCAGTTTTGTGGCTTCCCCTCTGGCACCTTGTAAAATTTCAACCAATGGACAGTGGCTTCCAGGTACCCTGGCTTGAACTTCTCGACATCGTCAATATCTGTGAGGGAAGAAACGAAAAGATAGTTTGTTAAAACACAAAATTCCTTTCCCTCCAGGGTAGAGCCCCGGCCTGGAGAACCAGGAAAGCGGACACTCGGGGTGGTTCCTCGCACTGCAGCGCGGTGGCTGACACTTGCAGTGTCACCTGGAATCTGTGTGTTCACACTGCCGACCCAAAGCGCAGGTTGAGCCCCTCCAGAGGATGATGTGTTCCAGAGAGCGAACGGGCAGGCAGATGAGCCAAATTTGTTTTTCTCGAGCTCAGAGGTGCGGCCAAGGGAAGCAGATAGACCACAAACAGAACAGAGATACAGGCATGATTGAGCTACGCTGTAGCTGTTTGCACTGAAAAATCTGGATCGCAATGAAAGATGCTGCGGCTGATCTCCCTCCAAATCGTCCCCCTCGCTCTGCCCACCCTCGCCCTGCAGCAGCTCTGGTCCTCCTTCCTGAATGTCTTCACTGGCTGTGGTCAACATACAAGGACAGCTGCTATCCAGGGCCACCCCACAGGAAGAGGCTCCTGCAGTGTCCCCGTCTGCCTCACGCATGGGACCTGGCACCCTGTGACTGTCGGCTCCTCCCCGCAGTCCAAGTGACTGCAACAGGTCAAGGTCATGAGTGGATTCGGGACACAGAGACAGCCAGGACAGCGTGGCTACAGAGCTGCTTCCGAAGGCCAGGAGGAGGAAGTAAGGTGGAGGACTTCCAGGAAAATTAATGACAATGTACTGCGACATAGTTTTTTAAAAAAAGGTTAAACATCATGGTGCCTTTTTTAATCACAGCACGTACATAGGAATGATAATATTAAACAAGACAGAAGACAGACAGCAGGATGGAAAGACAAGGATGGGACAAACAACAACTGAAAAAAGTGGAAATAGAGCTCTTGCCAGTGGGAAGGGAACCGAGAGATGGAAGCAGTGGAGAGAGAATAGGGGGAGGAGAGGGCAACAAACCCGGACACAGCCGCACAGGCGGCAGCTGCCAAGGCCAGCAGGACCAGGGGGTGCTGCAGGCGCACGAGCATGAAAACACCTGTGGGAGCTTCTTCCTGAGACCTCAGTTAAAAGCAGTCAAACAGGGCTGGGGATTTAGCTCAGCAGCATAAGGCTGGCAAGCACGAGGTCGTGAGTTCAATCCCCCGTACTGGGGAAAAAAGAAAAAAGAAAAAAGCAGTCGAACAATAATAACAACGTAGTATCAGGCACATCTTAGAGTTTAACATGGTTTTTCTAAACCTGTAGTTCTCTTTTAATTTTTTTAACTAAGTTTATATTTCTACAAAAGTGAAATTAATATGAAATGTCTCAATCAAAAGTTACCATTCTATTTCCATAGACATGAGAGAAATGCAACCAATTCCTATGTTTCTAAAATCTAACAAAAAAGCCGGAGGTAGTGGTGCTTGACTGTAATCCCAGCACTTGGGAGGCTGAAGCAGGAGGATGGCTGTGCTGAGGCCAGCCTGGGTTACACAGTAAGTTCAAGGACAGCTGGTAATATAGAGTGAGACTCTGTCTCAAAAAACAAAAACAAAAGCTCCAAAACTAGCAAAATGTCATCAATTGCAAACCACTATGTAAAGCAAAGCAAAAGAAAAAACAAAAAAAGAAAGCCTACAAAAATACTTTCATGAATAAGGAAGTTCTAATATTTTTATCAAAAAATACAGTCTTATACCACAAGTTTATAATCATATTTATTTGTTGAGACTTCAATATTATCTAAACTTCAGAATTATTAAAAACACTACTTTTCTCAGGAGGCTGAGGCAGGAGGATTGTTGCAAGTTCAAGACCAACCTAGGCAACAAAGTGAGCTCAAGGCCAGCCTGAACTGCATAGAGAGACCCTGTCTCAAAATGACATAAATAAATAAATAAATAAAATAAACCACTACTTTTTTTGCCAAAATAACCAAATAAAAATGACAAAAATTATTTGAAAAATCAAACTGACATCCATCTCATAAACACACCCCATGAATAATGCTCATGAGCTCTGTGAATCTGGAAGATTAGGACACAAATGACCTTTAAAAGTGATTATTTATTAAAACCTAAGAACATATGATGAAATTTTAAACATGAAATTAAGACAACACATTCTACAAGACAACAAATTCTGTAAGTAAAATAAATCTAAAAACTAATAATAAAAAAATTTAAGCACTTTCTTACCTATCAAAAAAGAACTACAGTTAGGGCCTTAATTTGTTATATAATTAAAATATTAAAAACAAGCAAGAAAAAATTATTACATGAGCAATTTTTGTTACAACAAAAATGAAAAGTAAGAATATTCAGAAAACAATGACATTGAGAACACACAAGAAGTTTTTATAAGAACAAAGGAAATAAGGTCGGGACGGCAGTATGGAGTTGGACAGCTTAAATTCAGATTTCTGCCCGGCACTCATACATTGTATCAGACTGGGAAAATAACTGTTCTTCAACTCCAAAATGGAGAGAGAGAAAAAAAATCAAAGTGTCTTTGATTATCCATGGTAATATATAAAAACCATCATGGGGAACAAAAATATATTCGCACAAAGACTAGTAATGTTCATAGCAATTTCACTCCCATTATCTAATTTTCAGAAAACTGAATTTGCACCAATGGGTGAGACTGCTGGGTCTCACTGTAGAATGCTATCACCAATAAAGGCATGAACCACCAATGAAGTCATGAACCACCAATGAAATCATGAACCACCAATGCATCCTAGAGCACAAGCAGCCACGTGCAAAAGACTGCACCTCAGCCCCTGAGGCCCTGGGAACAGACTGCTGCCTCCTGACTCCACAGCTATGGTCACAGAAATGTGACCAGTGTTTGCCAGCGACTGGGGATAGAAGGAAAAGACTGACTGGGAAGTGGGAGGTGACAGGAATGCTCAGTACGGTGACTGTGACAGTTGTTAGACAGCTACACACAGCTGCCAACACTCCTTCGTATACTTCAGACGGGATGAGTCTGTGTGTAAACCAGAAAGTTCTCTATGAAAAAGTCTGGGACAGACAGCCCAGCCCTGAAAGAGTTCAAAGCCTAGACAGGTGGTAGGAAGGAAACAAATACACCACAAATATGTGAAACCAAAGACATTTCACAGAACCGAAGGGGAAGTGATTAGCAGCTATCACCGCCTCACAGAGCCAAAGACAGCACTGGGAAGGATGACATTTATCCTCGGCCACCAAAGACGAGCAGGTGCTGCTAGGCAGATGAGGACATTTCAGAGAAGTGGAAATACATCAGCAAAACCACTGAGACACAGCAGTCTGGCACACTGGGTGATGGCGATGTGTGACACACTTCAGAAAAACGGCCAGTCTCCAGAAGAACAGCTGGGGGTGACTAACAGACTTTCCCCAAGGCACAGGACTCAGACTTTCTTGTGAAAAAGTCAAGTTTTCTACTTTCCTTTAAAGACAAATTGTGTTGAGACTCAACAACAAAAACCCTAAGTGCTTCCATCTTGAAGACATTTTCAGACTTTGCTCAGATGTACATTCACTTATTCATGCGTCGATTTCAGAAAAACTTTACTGAGCACCTGTGGCACACCGGGCACTACACAGAGCCACCCAGGGAGCGGCGCAAAGTGCACAGACTCCCAGCTTTCACCTGACTGTCCTTTTCCACATGTCGGGAACAACTTGGACTTCACAGACAGCAGCAGCAGGAAGAGCTCTGCTTTCGGCTGGATGAAGACGGGTTACCAACCACAACACAAGGTTAGGAGAGCACAGACTCAGCTGAGGACTTTTGATTTTTATAGAAATTTTTATATAGATATAATACCATATCTCTTATCTTTATTATTTAAAGGGGGAAAATTGAAGGGGGTTAAAAAAAGAGAAATGAAGAAGGAGTAACCATTCTGCGGGATGGTGCCCACAGAGAGCCTCGTTCTATTTCCCTGCTGCTTGCACAGCGCCAACCATGGGTACAACCCGCCTCTTCCAAACAAAAGCTGAGAGAGGTAACAACATATGTTTTTAATGTCTCCTTACAAATATTCACAGGAAACAACCATATCATTCCAAAACATTCACTATATTTTTCTGCAGTACAATTTGGGTGAGAGAATTAGTTTTCTTAATGGCTGACATTCTCTAAGGATGTCCATGTTTTCCAGAAGGTTCTGCATGTCTGGGTTTAATGCAGAGGGGCTCTGAACAGCATAGTCATTGTACCTGCACTTCCTTTCTCTCTTCCCTTCTCTCTTCTCCTTTCCACAACTTCTGCTCTTACCAAGTCAAACCAGTACTAAACTATGTACTAACCTCAAGAGAAAAAAATAGCAGAAATTAACCCTTCAACACAAGTGTGGCAAACAAGGAAGTTCTATAGACAAGTCTATAGGTATTGGGTTAGAAAACAATCTTAGAGAAGAATTGGTAGATTTTTCCCAAAACATAATGTACACGTATATATGTACGTATATTAAAAAAAAAAAAATATATATATATGTATATAAAAATAGGACAGTTATACTACTGATTTCTCTGAGATGACTGAAGAGAAAGATTTGTGCTGCTATTGTACAGACCATTGAATGCAGATGTTTTGCGCTCTGAGCAAATGATTTGGGGATGACAATGTGCAATATATGTACCATTGTTGCCCCCTGATTGACATATTTGGAATTTTGTTTTATTTTTTCCTCTTTGAAATAAAATGGATTGGAAAACAATATTCATTATAAGTTTATAAGAAACACACATGGTCAATAAAAGGAAAATCATGTAAGTACTTCATACACAGAAAAAAACTGAAATATTTCTCTATTCTAATTTTGATGCAGAACGTGTAACAAAGTGGCTAAAGATACAGGCTGGGGTCTGACAGACCTCGAAGGAATTTGTGGGTCCATCGCTTCACAGCTTCCCTAAAGTTCTTTAAAATGGGGGTCTGTCCCCAGGATACCCAGCTCGAGCTCCTTGAACTTAAACTGTGCTTCCATGGGCACAACACAGTGAACTCCACTCATTTGTAGAACTAGTGTGTGCTAATAGTAGTAACAAACTGTGTTTCCCTCAGTACTAACTCTGGAGCTAATTTAGAGCTTTCTACTTATACAGGAAGACAAGCTGGAGGTAACAGGTTGTGAGCATTTCCTAGAACACGACCTCAGACAAGGGGAAACTCCAGGCATGGTTCCCTCAGGACGAAGCCCACCATTTTGGAGAAGGAAGTAGGGCTCTGGGAGGTTATGTGATTCTCCAAGGTCAGACAACAAACAAGTCCTCACAGAGGAAGATTTTAAACTTAGGCCTCCTTCACTCTTCACCACATCATTAGGAATATGACTAACCTAAAAAATTCCAAGAGGTCAAGATTCAAAAAGAGGCAACAGACTCCCAGTAATTTAGTCCTTAATTATAGTGCATTTAACGCAACTCATCCCTGTACCTCAACTGCCTCCCTGCTCCGATCCCTACACTCCTTCTCCCAGCCTCTTGAGGTTCACTATTAATGACATCAAAGGGAAAAGATCACAGGGCCTACATTCACCAAACTGCCAATTATCATTATCTTACGGATGCCTAGGTTTATTACACAGAAAATAGCACTCCCAGAAAGCAATGAGCGTGGCCAACTACCCTAGTGTGTTTTAGGAGGGGAAAAGGGGAATGGAAATGAAGACACAAGTGGCTGATGTGTTACTTTAGAAAGCTCCCAGCCTTCCCCCCACACTGCCTCAGTCTCCCTGTCTGAAAAACAATGGGAGCGAGTAGCACATCTCCGCTGAAGGTGACGGAAGACCAAATGCACAGCTCCAGAGGAAACCTGGGGCCCCGCTCCCGGGCACAGGGTGTGCTCTGCAAATGCCAGCAGCAGGGGCAACCACGGACGTCACCTCCTGTCCCAGGCCGGGGAACAAACTCAACTGTTCCTTCTGACTAGGTAGCTCAACACCAATATTTCCCCAAAGACTATTGTGCCGTTTTTTCTTTTTGCCCCTTTGTTTCCAAATGACAGAATTGAATTACGTTCCAAGAAGAAGAAAATCAAATATCATATTAATTAACTTATTCAAAAAAAACCCAGGGGCACTCTAAGTATTTATCTAGAACATGAAAATTTAAGCTCAACATGTTTATTCCTGTTCTGAAAGACAGCAAAAGAAATTCTGTAGTTCTATTAGATTTTAAAGGTTCCCTAAAAGTGTGTTGAAATTCTACACATATGAAACATATAAAAAAATATGATGGCCTTTGAAAAAGGCCTATTGCCTAATTTAAAATAATTCTCTATTACTTGTATAACTTGTTTATCCAGAATTTACCCACATAATTCTGATTTCTAATTTCATTTTTTATCTTCTATTTTTAAAACTGTAGAGTCACTGTGCAGGCAACTTCAGAATAACAGAAAATAGTTTACATTTAAAGACCTAACAAAAGAGATCTTCCTGACTCTGCAAGGTGAAATAGCCTCTAGGCCCAAATTATGTCTCCTGAACCCCCCCTCCAGTGCCTGATAGAAGTCCTCAGGCCTTGCGGGAAGTTCCACCAGCCTGAACCCCAGTCCGGTGAATTTCTAAAGCACCACAGTCTGGAAGGTGGTAATTTAACCAACAGAGGCAGGACACAAGCCCCAGCACCTCAGTCTTCTTAAAAAATCCCTGGCCGGTTATTTCATAATCAGGCGCTGTCATCTCCTATGGCCCGGGGCCTTCTGAACTCCTCCAGGACATGACGCTACCTCAGAGCTGTGAGCCTGGCCCTAACCACAGTGCACGCCTGGCCTCCCACTCCCCAAGTGTTCACGAGCCCCTGGACTCATTCCCTATCCAGGAGGCCAAGGAATTTGGTTTCCAATATTATTTGGAGTTTTTAATGATTTGTGCAGTAGCTATTGCTATTTCAGAAGGTAAAATCTTTTTAAAAGATTTTAAAAACCAGTAATGCTAAAATGACAGAAATATAGCCAGAAATGAGTTACAGAGAGAGAGAGAGAGAGAGAGAGAGAGAGCGCAAGCACAAAACCCAAGACAGATAATAGGAAGCCGGAGACCTTTCTCAAATGGGAGTGGGAAGAAAGGATGGGGGAGGGGAAGAGGAAGGGGAGGGAGAGGGAATGGAAAGAAAGCTTTGAAGGGAAGAAAGCAAATAGTTTCTGCAAACAGGAAGTGGACCAAGAGAAGGGGAACAAAAACAATGAAGGCGTGTGAGGTACAGGGGCCAGGGCTGTAAAACCAATGCAATCTGTATGCACCACAAACATGGACTAGTAAGTCTGTACTGAGCCTGCTCCCTGCTGCAGCCACATCCACATCAAAAACTGCAAATGTTGAAGCAGACTGGACCCGATCGATGGTCTCCCCAGGGTGAGCCCCAGGGTGAGCTACAGTGGAAGACGCCGCTTCCTCACAGAGAAAGCACCTCCAGAACTTCAGAGAAGAACCACGACTGAAACATGTTGCCCTCAACAGAGTGAAAAGAATGCGCGCATGTGCGCACACACACAGACTCACATGTACACACACACACACATGCATGATCATCTATAAGACAAAACAGGCCTCATCATTTCCTTTGAGAGAAAAATTTTACACTGATCATATCACAGCAGTGTCTTTTTTAAAGTAGTGGATACCAGGAGGATGGATTTAATTTTTAAATTTCTAAGTAGCAACAAAATGGAAAATGAAAGTTCTCTAAACTACTATGTTATACACATGCACAGAAAACTCAGGAATTTTTAAAACTTCCAGGTAGTTGCTATTTTGTTTTTAATCGTTATCCACTAAAAGTATGGACAGATTAAACCTGTTCAAACTGTCACACAATCACTACCTTCTCTGTGATAGAAACACTGATTCAAGTACAGTAATTTTGACCTATTTACTGCATTGGCTGTTTTAAAGTTATTTTAGAAAAAGGTGACCATGTCCCTCAGAAAAGAAAGATATTTCAGACATTTATGGTCTCAGAGAATCAAACTCCTGTGTAACTTTCTGTAAAAGTTTGGAAACTACGCTTCAGCCTACAGTAAGAAAGGGGAAAGGAGAGGAGAAGATAGCATCTAAGAAAGGAGAAATAAGCTGGGCAGGATGGAACCCCATGACTCTGGGAGGCTGAGGCAGAAGGATCACAAGCTTATGCCCAGCCCAGGCAACTTAGTGATTTAGTGAGAGCTTGTCTCAATTAAAAAATAAAAAAAGCGCTGGGATTGCAGCCCATTGAGAAGGCCCCGAGTTTGATTCTTAGCACTGGAAGAGAGAGATAAGAGATAAGAAATAGAGACAGAAAGAGAAAGTTCAGAAGAGGAAGGAAAGGGAGAAAGCAAAGAAAGGAAGAGGAAGGAAGAGAAAAAGGAAAGCAGCTTTGCAGCAGACTAAGAGAACAGTCTGTTCAAAACGGATCACTTAATAGATACTAGGATCTAACCCTAACCCTAACCCTATGCGAATAACACGGTATTTACATAATAATATAGTACATGCGATTCAGTTTCCTGCTTTCAGATTTAATCAAGACATAAAACATAAACACTCATGAAGGAATCTAACTTAGGCATTACTTTTCCCTTACAGTGCCGGAATGAACCCCGGCAACAAGTACACAAACTCTGAAGCTGCAGAGTGTGCGTGCCGCTGCGAGGGCTGGGTCACCAGGGCGGAGGAGATTCAGGGAGCTCCAGTCCTCAGCTGTGCACTGGGCAGTCAAAGTCACCATTTAGAGGCAGTGAAGCAATAAATACAGATGGAAGTATAATACTGAGCATTACTGGGGTAATGCAAGAAGAAACATGGCAACCAGCTGGGAAAGATTTAAGAAAAATTCCCTCTCTTTCAAAGTAGCAACTTAGCTGGGCAAGATGGCACGGGCCTGTCACCCCAGTGCCTGGGAGGCTGAGGTAGGAGAATCTCTGGGAGTTCAAGGCCATCCTGGAATATACACCGAATTCAAGCCCAGCCTGAACTACATAGCAAGACCTTGTCTCAGAAAAACAGACAAGGATGGCTGGGAATTTAGCTCAGCAGCATAAGCGCCTGCCTGCCTGGCTAGTGCAAGGTTGTGAGTTCGATCCCTGGTACCAAAAACAAAACAAAACAAGGCAAAACAGATAAGAAAAACAAATAAAGAAAAACTAAAAACCCAAAGAACAAAGTAGCAACTTGAGTCTAAAAAGAAAACACATAAATTAAGAAATGGAGTTTATAAAAAAAAAAAAAAGAAATGCAGTTTATAAATACATTGTTCACAAAATAGAAGCAACTACTGAAAAAACTAAGGGTAGGGCTGGGTATTTAGCTCAGTGGCATAAGCACCTGCCTTTGAAGCGCAGTCATGAATTCGATCCCCAGCACCAAAAAAAAAACCCCAAAAAACAAAAAACCCAAAAAACTAAGGGCATATGGAAAAACAACATAGAAGACACAGTCGGAGATGGGAAGAGGGGAGGGAGAAGGAAGAAAGGGAACCCACAGAATGCACTTTTGACTTTGAAAAACCTTTCCCCCATCAACATCTTTGCTGTGTCTCGCTCCTCCCAGTGTTCGTCAGCTGAGTTAGAATTATCATAGGCAGTCAGACAGGGCTGAGCCCTCAAAGAAGTCAGTGCAGAAAACCAGATACCTTGTGACCTCTGAGGAGACAGGCACCTCCTTCAATGGGCCAGATCTCCAGACAAAAGGCAAAGCAAATACAGCCACATCCTAAGGATCCACAGTCTAAATAGTTCTCCCTCACTCTGAGGAAGCCAGGAGTCAGCATCCCACACTCTACAGGCAGAGTCACTGCTGTTAAGCAGGCCTGCTTACTAGGTGACTCACTTCCACATTTGTTCCTCATTTAATCAATTTTACCTGAGCAATTAATCTTTTGGTTGACCACAGTTGTGTCCCACCTTACACCCATCTTGCGAGTTCCCAATTCCCCACCTTGGACCCATCTAACCTCATGATTTTACCCTATAAAAGTCCCTAGAAAAGACAGAGTCCCTGGCAACCCACTATGACCCTGTCTCTCAGACAGAAGCTTTCTTTCTCTCAATAAATATATTCTGCTTTTAACCTCCGTTGCTCCTAAAATTCATTTTTTGACTTTGTAGAACACGAACTCGAACCGTACATCTAGTAGGTTGGGAGTTTCATTCCCCCATATCGCTAGCATGCCTGACTCTGACCAAAACACACACTGGACTGCCATTCATAGTCCATGGGAAGAGAATAAACCCAAATCATGAATTTAATTCCCAAATACCCAAATGAGCATCTTTTCAGTTCCAAGAATGCCAGCAGTGCGCTGGACAGCTGCAGACCTACCGTGAAACTTGGGGGCCTCAGGATCATTTGCATTGATAGCAATTAATTTCCAATCTGTTTCACCTTGATCAAGGAGAGCCAAGACGCCAAGGATCTTCACGGGGATGACCTCCCCTCGGGAAAGAACCTTTAATGAGAAGAAACATCACTGTGGTGGGGTTTCGGAGAGTTTATGTCTTAAATCTATATGAAAGAGGGAAAGCACCATGGACCAGAATTAACAGTTTCAATAATTAAACAGAATGTAAAAATACATAATCATAAAATCTGCCTAGAAATTTCCCTTGAAGAATTTCAAAATGTTCCCTTTAACCAAGATGGAATTAGTGGTTAAAAGAAAATGCCTTGTCCTTTCAGAAAAGTGGACAAAATGCACGAAATCCCTCTTTGCAGACACTGAACAACAGGCATGCAGGACTGAGGCCCAGAGTGAAGACAGGGGCCAGCTAAGAAGAGCCATGCTCACTGGCTTGAACACAGGATGAGGGCTCAGGGAAAGCTGGGGTCTCAGAATAGAGGTAGCAAGAGCTGGGGAGCAAGGATCAGGGTGGAGATACCTCCTCCTTGGAAGGCCCAAGGCTGCCCATCATGGCAGGGAAAGCAGTTCCACGAGTCATCCAGTTTCATTTCCTTTCTAGGTTCATTTTACTTATATATAATCAATATTTATATCATGGCATAATATGCAACTTAGATCACAGAGAGGCAGAACTTGTTTTTGTACTCTTAGAATGCTGAGTACAATTTTCTGTGTCAATTCTTTTAGTTTTACGCTCTAAAGAACTATTTGTGCTACTCCATGTTTTAAGGAAAACAGTACTGCTGGTAAAAACAAACTAATGCAGGAGGGTAAGGCAGCTAGAATTTGCAGTAGCGGAGGTGAGAGTGAGCTCCAGCAATCTTTTCAGTGCCTTGGTGACACTGATGAAGCAGTGACCAAGACTGCAGGAACGCAGGAGCTGGAAGAGGAGCTCAGGCATCCAGGAAACCTCACAGGCACGATGGCCCTGGGAGAGCATCCTTAGGGGCACAGCAGACCCACTGCAGGGAAAGCTTTCTCTAGACCACCCCTAAAAAGGATTGTCTTCCTTAAAGTCCCCAGAAATACAATGATTCATAAGTAACCCCCCCAAAAAATATTCTTTAAAAGAAGGCAAATCCATTCAACAACATCACAGTCACATCTGTCAAGAAGCAGGAAGATGTCAGCCCCAACAGGGAGGGAGATCATTCAACAGAAATAAACACAGAAGTGGCTGGTGATGGAACTAACAGGAACTTCAGAACACCTTCTGTCAGTATGCTCAAGTATGAAAATCTGGAGAGGAGAAATGGAAAATAGAAAAGAGCCCAAATGGCAACATTAGAGCTGAAAAATACATGATCTGAGATGGAAAATCCTATGGATGGATTTAACAGTCAATCATACACAGTAATACACAGTTTTAGTAGACTTGAAGGCACAGTAACAGGAATGTGTCAGAGTGAAACAAATTAATAATCTCAGTGACCTGCAGAACATCCAGCATTCTCTTTTATGAATCACTGGAATTTCAACATGGAAAAGAGGAACATGAAAAATATTTGAGGAAATAATGTTCAAAAATTTCCCAAATTTGATGAAAAGTATAAACCTGCAGATTAGGAAAGAATAATATAAATTAAATAAACACAAGAAGCTGGGTGTGGTAGCCCAACACTAGGGAGGCCGAGGCAGGAAGATAGTTGCGAGTTTGAGACCAGCCTGGGCTACAAATTGAGCTCAAGGCCAGCCTGAACTGCATAGCAAGACTCTGTCTCAAAAAGACAAATAAATAAATAAATAAAATAAACACAAGAAATTAATCTCAGGCATATTATAATCAAATTCATGAAAACCTATTACATACATTAACTAAAGACAGATGGGGAAAATTACAAATAAGGGTACAAAAATAAGAATGATAGCTGATTTCTCTTAGAAGCAATGTAAGTAAAAAACACAAAAAACAAAGCAAAGCCTTCAAAATTCGTAAAGAAGACCACCAGTCTAGAAGGTCTATGGTTAGAGAGACTTCAAAAGGGGCTAGAGAGACCCTCCCCCCAGGTGACAGAAATGGTCTTCTATCTGGAAGACATGGAGGTGACATGGATCTGACATTTGTCCTAGTCACTGACTCTAAGTACATTTTATTCATTGTTAAAGAAGTGAACTGAAGCAACTTAGTCATATGCAAAGAGCTAAGATTTCTTATATATGAAGAGCTTCTAGAAATAAATGAAAAACACAGTTGAAAATGGGAACAAATCATGACAAACAATTCACTGAAGAAAAACTCAAAGCAGCTGTTACTGGTATAAACAGATGCTCAGGCTCACACCTAGTGGGACCCTAGAAGTTTAAATGAACACATGGGGGCAGCACCTGACCCTGACCCTCTCTGGATCTCACTTTCTCTCCTTGGCAGGGAATCCCACTGGCTGCCAGCTCTCCATCTATGCAGAGGATTCCTTTTCCTGTTCTCAGAGGAATGAGAAACTGAACTAACATCTTTGATTTCACTATCCTGAGCAAAATGGCCCGGGAACTGGAGATGTTTCATAGCATGGTCCAGTGAGGCTGCATCCCACTGTTCTGGGACCAAGAAAGTTTACAGATGAGCAAGAATCAGAGACAAATACAGGGCTGAGCGAGAGAAATGAGGAAAGGAGTCACAAAGCTGCTCTGAATCCTCACAGTGAAAGTCCTCTTGTCACTCTCGGCTGTTTTGGAAGAAGCAGAAGTTTTCTCAAGTGTAAATTGTCCCTTAATGCAGTCTATAAATTTTCACATGTTTCTCCAAGGCTGAAGCAGGAAGATCGTTTAAGCCCAATATTTAGCTACTACCCCAGTCAACACAGTGAGATTCTCAAAGACAAATAAATAAATAAAAATGATTTTTAAAAAATCAAAATAAAATCACTTTCTGTAAGTAAAAACGTAATTCATGTGTTGTAAAAATATAGCACCATGAAAGGAGACAGTCTAAACCTGTTGTATTCTGATGTTCAAATACAAGAACGAAACACACATGATATCTACTAGGAATAAATTCTTTCATAAAATTTGCAAAATGATCCTAAGATTTTAAAATAAACCTGTGTGAAGCTATACTCAGTTTACATAGCAGGTTAATGTGACTGTACACACTAAATTGAAATCTCACTTGTGGGAAAGCAACACATTATATTAACCAGCTCCTCAAAAGTTTAGCCTCTAGTAAGTACTGAGTATTGTATCATCAGCACTTTGTATACAAAAAGAAAAAAGGAAAATCCCTGTTCTCAAAGGTCTACAGTCTGGTTTGGGAGACTTACACACTTGAGGCCAGGTTCACACTGGAAGACAGAGCACGTGTGAGTTTAGAGGTGTGATCAACACTATGACACTATGAGTGCAGCGCTCAGCTCCAAGGCAGGGGCCCCACTCCAGACAGCAGAGTCAGGGGCCTCTGGCAGAGAGGAATACAATCAAAGGACTCAGCGATCCAAGAAGTCAGAAAACCGTTACAACCCTATGGATATGGTGGTCTGGACGAGGTTACAGCAGATCACCACACAGGGTAGTGGAAGATGCAAGAGGAAGGGTAAAAAGAGCAAAAGAGTAAAGGAAGGGAGTTCTTACAACAGTTGGAGAGGCGGGCCTGGGACATGGCCTCTGCACTCCAGCAAGAGATGCCCACAAGATAACACCACCTGCATCTCAGAAAGGCGGCACTGAGAACAGAGTGCAGAGTGCAGACCTGGTCCACACCAGCCGGGAACCAAAGCTCCGCTCTTTCCAAGGTCAGAGGAGGAAGCCTAGCAGCCCTGCCTGGGGGCAGGGAGTGATCCTGTCCACTGCCTCACTCGGGTCACAGGCGTGCCAATGTCAGGTCACCGGTCTGTACACGTCCAATGTGTGCAGTATACAACAACCGTATCAGAAAATCTAGGGCCATTGCATTTGTAGCTATAGCTTTTAAAAATACGTCAGTTGCTTTTCTAGATAAAACACATTTGTTTTGGTTGAAATATATGACACATAAACTTATTTGAGTTAAAGGTTAACTATAATTTCACAGTCACTAGAATGACCATTATTAAAATCAAACAAACAATAGCAAAAACCCCAGCAGATGGAGAAACTGCAAGCCTGCTACACTGCAGGTAGGACCATAAAATCCTGTAGAAAACAGCTTGTTGGTTTCTCCAATGCAGAAAGCTTTTTGTATCACATGCATGAACCAGCAATTCTATTCCTAGGCAAAAGAAATGAAACAAGACATCCAAACCCCAGCTGGGAAATGAAGGTGGATCACAGCAGCAGTCCTAACAGGAGCTAAACCTGTGTCAAGTCAGGAGGGGCGGTGACAAATGCTAGGCCATGGATCAACCTCTAAAGGGTGCTGACTCCAAGCAGCCAGACACAAAAGGCGCCGCGTCCTGTGCCTTCATTTCATTCATAAGCAACGTCCGGGGGGCGGAGGAAAGTCAGATCAGCGGTAACCGGTGCTCCTGAGAACAGAACCGATGGCAGCCGCCGTACAACACTGAGTGTGCCAACAGCACTGAATTTAAACCACTTTAAATCAGTTGACTTTACATTATTTGACTATTATGCCAATTAAAGACTCAGTCACAAGGGACCTGAAATGTTGGTGGTTGCTCCTCTTTTATCTTATGGTCAGAAATGAACTTTTAACAATGCAATTGCCACCCCTTGAGTCCCTCTCCAAGGCCCCCCAATACCGACCTCAGTTGCATTCCATCACTGTGATCAACGAGCCAATGCATTTTTATATAAAACTACAGATTTGATCAGATGATAATTTGAAAGTATGCCGATTAAAGAAAAATACCAATGCCTCTGAAGGCAAAGGAGTACAAACTTTCTGCAGAAATATTTGCTATTCATTTAAATAACAATGTTTGATCTAATCAAGCGTACCTTAAAAGCAGACCTTAAAATGAAGGACTCTGTCACATCAGGTACTGTGGTCCTAATCTGGGGATCTGAAAGGCTGTGGACAGGACAGACAGAAAGGCACGCACTGATTTATCCAAGGATTGGAGGCAGAATGGACTGGAGGCAGAAATACTGGCTACAGAGCCAGGTGTCTGGGAGTTAATCCAATTCTGCTGCCACAGCTGTGGGGTTAGCACCCCTGCTACCTGACTCTGTGTCAAACACAGACAATAAAGGTGACTGAGAAACAGGGTGGCAGGGAAGGCTGAAAGAAGGCATTCTATACAGAGCTCCCCACAAATGGTTTACAGACTGAGCTCCTTGTATCAGCACCAATACTAAGGTTCTGGGTCCCTAACAGAAGTCATTTATTCCCCCTCTTCCAGTTCTAGTAAATAAAAATGTGTGGGAGGGGAACTTGGCCCTCAATCACGTCTTGAAGCATGAAAGCGAGGAATCAGATCTTCAAGCAGCATTTCATGTATTACTTCCCACAGCGGTCTCCTTCCATCAAAGGGCATGGGAATCCCAGTTCTTAGCAGCTTCCAGGAAACCCCAGCCCCAGCTTTTCCACATCTTCACAGAGAAGAACTCTGTCTTCCTGCCTCCTCTTGCAGGTCACGGACTGTGCTTCCTCCTCTGCTGCCTCAGATTCCTGTCTGAAGGTGGCACAGGAATGCTGCAGGGTCTCAGATGGAGACAGGAGAGGCACAGCTGCAGTCCGGCTCTGCCGAGCCTCAGAGCAGCCCCTTTGATGCCTGCTCAGCCCCTATCTTCACCCAGGCCAGGGGTTAAGGGGCAAAGCCACATCTGTGGTGAAGCGCAGCAGCAGCGAGCGACGTTCAGAACTGACCCTGTCCCTCTGCAGTCTCGACCTCCATACTGGACACACTGACTGACTGGATACCCTTCTTGTTGCCCGTGGTCCCCTCCAGGTTATGGGCATGACATGCCAGCTGGTTGCCTGATTACCACAATGAGCCAGCTGGCGGCTGTCATGTGGAGACCAGCATGTCCCCAGCACAGTGGTGGCTCTGGCTGTCACTGCTGCAGAGGCATCCCTCGCCTCTAGAGGGAGGGTTCTAGGGCTCCAGGGAAATGTCTCCATCCAGAACATCAATAGTGGCCAGGCTGGGGGCTGGGCTGCCTTTGGAATTCCTGGGGCCTCTAAACTGCCTTTAAAAAGTACATGCTATCAGGGCAAGGAGGCGTGTGCCTATAATTCCAGCAGTGGGGAGGCTGAGGCAGGAGGACTGCCTGAGTTCAAGGCCAGCTTCGGCCACATAGTGAGACTCTGTCTCAATAAAACCAAAAAAATTTTTTTCTTTAATTATTTTTTTTCTTTGCAAAATTTAATCCATCTTGAACTTCCAAACAACAGCGGAGCAGATGAGCTCTTTTGTGTGGATCATAAGGCAGGCAGGAACTGAGTCCCACAGGCTGTCAAGCTGCTACAGATGAGCTATTCCTTTGATCTCATAAGCAAAGATCGTTTTTTTTTTTTTAAATTTCTCAAACACATTAAAAACTAGAAAGGAAAACAGGAAAATGCAACCAAATCAAAACCTTCTGTGGTTTGCTGACATAGACCAAAATGACACTCAGGGGTAAGTGGTAAAATTCTGAGGAAACCTCCACACATCGACAGGAATCCGTTTAATAAATGATACAGGCTGTGTCACGGTTAGACTTCCCTTAGACACCAAGTGATAAAATGTAACTCCTTGAGAAATGCAGTGTTAAATGTCTGCACCTGGGGTTCGCAGCCTGCTCTCTTGCCTCTGTTCATCAATCACACAGTGTTAAAACATCAGCCTCTGCCCAGGGCCAGGCACTGGAGGGTGGGACTGCCAGCTTCAGGAAACTTATTTTCTGCCTGTGACTGCAGATTGCCTTCTTTTTTTTTTTTTTTTTTTTTGTCTTTTTGACACAAGGTCTCACTACTTAGTTCAGGCTGATCTTCAACTCACTTTGTAGCCCAGGCTGGCCTTGAACTCACTGTGATTCTCCTGCCTTGGCCTCCCAAGTGCTGGGATTACAAGCATATGCCACCACACCCAGCATGCACGCAGCCTTCTTATCTAGTCAACATCACCCCAGGTCTCCTTAACTGAAGAAATAAACTGCACTGCCTGCATTAAGAAATTGACTTTTGCAGTTCTACTCTCTGCCTACTCTTCCAAGGAAATGGAAGTACGCAGCAGATGTGGTGTCCAAGTCTGCAGGACTAGCGAGCTCATCATGTGATGAGTAAGTAGAGATTCTGAGACAAAAGCATAGGTGTGTTACTGGGAACCTGGCCAAGATCCCCAACTGAGGGGTACAGTGAAAGGGTGAAATAAAAAACAGAAACAAATTTAGCAATGCATGGTCAGAGGCTGGGAGGTCAGTGCCTCAGACAGAGACCAAGATACCAGCCACTATTTATTGTGTATGTACAATGTAGGGGGGCTAGGAACATCCAAGGTCGGTGAAAGATTCAGAGGTCATGATTCAGCAGGCAACAGATAATCCTGGGATGATTCAAGAGGGTGGAGATGATCTTATGTGAAGAAGGATCTTGCCCTGAAGTATTCTTTTTAATCTTAGTAATCTTAGAGTCTTAGTGGGTGGGAGAGCATGGCCCACAGCAAAAGAGTTAATCAGATGTATCAAAAGGGTGATACCATAATCCCAAGCCTCCATTTATCCCTTAGGGAAGGTTGCAAAATTAGCCATTGTGCATTTGTGGTTCCCAACAGCATATCAGTGGTTTTACGTATAATTACACCAAGGTTAGCACCCACTTTTCTAGTCACTGTGGAGACACTTAAAAAGATGGGGTTTTTGCCTGGCAAACATGAGGTCATGAGTTCGATCCCTGGTACAAAAGATGGGGGTTTTTAGTCAGAAATCCACAGAGTTCTTCCTCTACCATTCTAACAGATGACCTGAGGCAAATTCACACCATATTTTAGTTTCTCAGCAGTAAAATGGAGATTGTGTCATTTACTTCCCACAGAGTTGAAATAGAGTAGAGGAAATAACAGGTCCATGAACAAGCGCAGAAGAGGCCTTCAGTGGATAATGATTTCTCCCCTGGCTGCTATACGTTCTCCTCAACTACACCTTCACACTGTGCACTGGGACAAGAAGCTGCATGCTGACCAAGACCCTGAAGAAGGGAAATGCCACCTGGGCCTGATTGCCCAAGAAAACAGTGGGAACCCTCTTAAAGCCCAAGATCCTGGAATTAGGTTTCCAGTGCTGTGTGCAAATTTACAACAAACTTAGGCCCACATGGTGGAAGTCCACTCTCGGTTTCCATGGGTCAGAAGTCCAGGCCCAACATGGCTTCATTCTGTAATAATGGTCACACAAAACCAAAACCAGGAAAGACTCCACTTCAGGGGATTCAGGTCTCTGTTTATATGTCACACAGGGATGTCCTCTGCCTTCCCCTCCTGAGCTATCTTTCCCTCCAACCAGCAGCAGTGTGTTTGGCTTCTCACTCCTCTTCTGCCACCAGCCAGAGGACAGTCTTCATTTTTAAGGGCTCATATAACTACTCTGGTCTATTTGGACAACCCAGGGTAACCAGCGTGCCTTAGAGCAAAAACACTGCACTATCCAGCAGCGCTAGCTCACCACATACATAGGCTCTAGGCTGTGGGTAGACATCTTGGGGTGCCATTTTGGAAATTCTTCCTATGACACCCACAAGAAAATGTCTTTATCCATATCAACTGTATACCAGGAAATAAACATGAAAAAAATGCCCAATAAACTCGAAATATTTATATACTTATCCAATGATGAAGAAAACATGGAAAGATAAACACAGATAACTCACTGGTATATCAGGTCTGTGAGAGAACATTTGTGCTTGATTTTAATTCTGTTATTATAACTTGAAATTTCTAAGTTCTAGAATACAGCAGCAACTGTGATGCCTTGGAATTCATTTTTTCTTTTATATCACTTCAGTAATTTTACCATTTGAGGATATCACCCCTGCTTTTGATAGCTAGCCTTGGTCCACGAGAATTTCTCCTGTATCTCACAATATTTTGATGTATACTTGTTTCACCACTTATATTAATACTATACTTACGCAAAACAATAGTCGATATATTTTAGTGACTACATACGATACACAAACTATGTACCTGGATTTATATGTAAAATGTACAAGTATATTTTTAATATTAATTATGTTATATTAAGAACTACTTAGATTTAAACTTTTTAATTTTATTCACCATATTTAGTGGCTCTGACCTGTTTCTTTAAAAATTCATATTGGTTTCTGAGAGCCACTCCTTTGTCTGTTGGTAACGAATCAGAATTACTAAGTCAAAACAATTTATCAGGTTCATATATTTGTATAAGGTTTCTGCCAATTAAACCTCATTAATTGGAATGTCCCCTGACACATGTTCCCTAGCATATTAACATTCCCTGACACATTTTTACACAGGTGAACATTACACATTTCTATTTAATCTCTTCACTCAAAATTAATTCAGTGGTACCTCAGTTCACGAACTCAATTTGTAGTTCCACGGTTCTGGAGGAGATGGCCACATCTGTGTCTGCGTGGGAAAGACGGTGGTGCTCACGTTTACTGCACAATGCAGCTTGCAGACGAAAGACATTTTTCGCCAAATGCTCCGGTTTGTGAACCAAATTGTTCACAAAAGTGCTCAAGCACTGAAGTCCCTCTGTACTGGCATAAACAGACGTAACAGTTTGCACTGAATGTGACCTCAGTGGGGCAGGCACTGTGCCCCGACAGTTTTTTAAGATGTACTCTTCCCATCAATGGAACGTTGTTTAATGTAGTGATCCTTCTTATTACAAAAAAAGACATGGAAGCGGGGTAAAAAACCTGGGGTAGTGTCCAGGGTAGAGGAGGGACCGACAGTAAGAGTGTATGTACCCTGCCTCCTTCTGACCTACTCATTACACACACACACACACACACACACACACACTTCTCCTACATTAAAAAAACAAAACCTATTTCCTAGATGAGTATAAATCTGAAAGAAAGCTTACACTCTGGACGTATTTCTGCTAGTGAGATACAGGAATTCTAATAAAATTAGAAATTCATGAGGAACGAGCTCTCTCCCGGCAGGAAAGGAGAAAGAGGTGGGGAAAGAGGAGAGGCAAGGAAGACGCAGAGATGGAAGAAAGCAAAGAGAAGGAAGAACATGAGAGAAAAGCAAGGGAAAGAGAAACTAGGGGAAGAAAAGAGGAGGAGAAAGGAGAATGAGGAAAAGATCAAAAAGACAGGGGCCGGGGATTTAGCTCAGCGGTGCAGCGCCTGCCAGCCAAATGTAAGTCCTGAGTTCCATTCCTGCTACACCCACTTTCCCCTCAAAAACCAAAGACAAAAAAGGAAGCAACAAAATAGGGTAAATAAAGATTCCGCGAGGCCACAGTCAGTACTTGCTAGTTGAAGACATGAACATGAGTCTCCAAAGCTAAAGGCCGGCACCTGCACAAGAACAACTCAGCTGCAATCTTAAGACACAGGTGCATGCTGCGTGCCAGGCCTGCACTGTCGCCATCCTCTCGGGACAGACCAGGCCTAGGTGGTCCCCACCAAGCTCACCGCCTGCTTACAGGGAGGGCGTGGAGCACAAGACATACAGCAGTCACTGCAGGCTTGGGGGTTACGGGGGACTTCCAGGAGGAAGCGGATTTTAGCAGGCAGGAGAGGTGCAGAGAGAACAATCCATCCTCACAGAGGGAACAACGTGGATGGAGACCTGGACATGAGCAGGTAGATGCACGAGGGGAACCAAACAATCAGTGTGGCTTCAGGGTATGCAAACCAGGAGGTGGCCACGGACCCACGGACACAGGGAGAGGTGGGCAGGGTTTATGGTGATGCCTCGAGGACTGGGGAGTAAGGCCGGAAGGGAAAGAAGACTCAGTGAGGAGACCGGGGAGGGGCCAGGAGAATCCAAGTGAGATGTCACCGGGCATGCGACCAAGCCAGCGGCAGTGAGGGTGGACAGAGATGTCAAAGCTCTTCAGGGCAGGGACTCAAAACTGTGATTAACACGGAGAAAAGAGGCCAGGAATGACCAAGATGATGCCTGGGTTTCCACTCCAGTATCTGGAGATGAAGAGGAAGGAGGACAGATATTGTCCATGATACTGAAAATAGTTAAAAAAGGTAAATCAGAGAGGGGAAAAACAAACACAGTTTCAGGCACAAGGCATTTGAGAAGCAGGAAGACATCCCAGAGTAGACACAGGCAGAGGTGAGGACGGAAGCTGGTGTTACAGGCAGCTGAGCCAGTTAGAAATGTTACAGGCAGGCAGACAGGGTTAGGACCTCTCCAAGAGGCTGGCACAGAGGGCCAGATGTGTGATGACCTTGGAGGAGACACACACACTTGTGCAGGCCAGATCTCAAGACAAAGGATCAAACATGCATCTACATCCTGGGGACTGATACTCTAATTAGTTCCCTCTTACCCTGGAGCCACTGTCCCATCCCTCTAGGGTAAAGGTCACAACCCCAAGAATGCCGGCTTTCTACGAGACTTGCTTTCCCATTTGTCCCTAATGTAATCAATTTTACCTGAACTATTGATCTTATTGGCTAACTATAGTTATGTCCCACCTTACGCCCATCTGCCTTGTGAGCTCCCAGTCTTCCCCCACCTTGAACCCATGGTCTTACTCTAAAAATCTTTGGAAAAGACAGAGTTGGGTTCAACCCACTTGGGACCCCCTTCTGTCACTCTTCAGACAGAAGCTTTCTCTCAATAAACATATTCTACTCTTCTTCACCTCTGTTGTTCCTAAAATTCATTCTTTGATTTTAGAGAACACTAACTCGCAGGCGTAGTAGGTTGGGCATTTCATTCACCTTTATCACTGGGGTCATCAATTTGAGAGCAAAACCAGGATTCCAAGGGAAAGGGTAACCACACAGTTCCCATGGGAGGACAACAGGAAGTAGAGAAGGGCACACCCTCCAGCCAGCACCCCAGGGACAGGCAGAATACGTGAGCCAGCAAGGGGACCAAGAAGGAGGCGGGATGATGGAGAGAATGCAAAAATGTCAGGATGGCGTGGGATTGAGGGGAGAGAGGCGGCTACCAGCACACAGGGTAGACGAAGCCCACAAAACAGGTTTGCTGGGTTTGGTGCAGGGAAAGTCGTGGGAGGCCTCAGTGAGTGGATAGAGAGAGAAGCTCTTGCAGGGGGTTGGAGATGACGGGAAATAGGATGTGTAGAGTCAAAGCTCAAGATCTCCATGAAAACACCCACAGAGGTCAACTCCTCAGTTATCCACCATCGGCTACAAAACGCACGATGCGTTTATAAAGGTACAGCAGAATGGAAGTTTGCTATCAGCTTCAACTACCCCTTGGCGAACACAGGAGAGAGGCTGAGCAAGCAGAGTGCCGAAAGACAGGAAGTGGTGGGTGAAGCGCACAGGTGGAGGCAGGTGTTGTGTGCAGGTGTCAAGCTCCACGGGACAGAGGAGCAGACACTGCTGGGAGTGGGGACAGAGTAGGAAGGGTGGGTGTCTGCAGAGAACAGGAAATGCAGCAGTCGGGGTGGCAGAAAGCGGAAGATGGACCAAGGACATGCAGAACTGAGGAGGCGCAGCGGTGTGTGAGCTGGTGGGCTTTGCCGTTGCTGGCAGGACTTGACAGCTGGAGAGCAGCTACAGAGAAGAAACAAGATACCAGTTGGCTTCCACCAGCAGTGAAGTTTCTGTCTGGAAAGTGGCAAAGAAGCCAGGAAGGGGCTGCAAACTTCCTAAGGTGGATCACAGCGTGAATGCTTTGGGGTCCTGTGGACTCCTGACTGTGCTTTTGCTGTGCAGACGCAGCTCGGATGGAGGACGGGTGCACAAATGGGCTGTGCTTGTTATGAAATTGGATGGTGTGAGTTAGCCACGCCAGGCTGGAGAGAGGGAGGTGAGGACAAAAGAGACCACACCGCAGAGGAATCTGCAGTCTCCAGCTGTGAAAAGAACTTGGGGCGAAGGTGAAAGTTCAAGGCCTGAACAAAGCAAACCTCCTGCCTCTGAATTAACACGGTCTGTCTATAAAACAAACCTTTGAGCCGATTTCACACACATCAATGGGATCGTTATCTCCACAGCAGCCTGTGTGCTCACTTCTGTGATTAGGATCTTCCCAAGTCTAAAAAAAATTGTAAAAAGGTAAGAGTCAGAAACGTGGTGGGCACTGCAGTACGTCTCAGTCTTTCCCCACGATCACCAAGTTTTACAGACAACCAGAAACCAAGCGAAAATCCTCAGAAATCAGTCAGCCTCGCGGCCCAAATGCCAGGCCGTCCCCAAGCACCTTGGTCTCCTCCCTCCTGTCCTGGTTTGTCCCTGTCATCCCGTCTCCCAGCGGGAGGTGTTTCCAGACAGACTGATCTTCCAGGCTTCTCAGGGTCTACACTGGCTCACTCAGGTCTGTGTAGATGTTGTGCCGTCCCTGCCCTAGTTTCCAGCTTCCCACCCTGGCCTCACCTGTGGCTGCTGTCGCTTGCAGCTTCCTCTGACGTGGGATGGCTCAGGGACCAAAATTTCTGTGCTTGGAAATAAAAGTCCTGTCCTCTAACGGGGGTCTACAAGCAGCCACCATTTTCCCTTCATAAACTAGACCACCGGACATTGGTCAGGATGCAAAAAGAACATGTTTTTGTTCATTTCAGTCTATTTTTTTAAAAAAAACCTATCTTTGCCATCAAATCTCAAGATCTTGACTAAAACACGCAAAGATGTCAATTTCTCAGTTACTCAGCAGAATTACTCCAATGGCTGCAAAATACACATTGCATTTTTATGAAAGAATAGTGTGATCTAAGTTTGCAATCAGGTTTAAGACTTCCCTTGGTCAGTGATAGCAAACCTGCCAGAATTTTCAATGATGCAAACAGCCCACTGGGGCACCCATGCCATCGGTTTGCTACTGCTGTACCCTGTTCCAGCTTCAAAATCACGTGATTCTGAGTGGAGCTACAAAGTTTCCTAAAGTTATCTGCCGTGAATTTACATTGTAACAGATGCAAAAACAGCATTATCTCAAGATTCATTACCTTGTATCTTGAATTATCCAAGTTTCATTTTTTTCTAATTTTATACAAATAACTAAAAATGGACATTTATTTACAGCTAAACCCCAGACAAACTCCAATATTTTCCTCCTATCCAATTTATAGGATAGCTAGGAACAAATTCATCTAAATTTTTTTTAACTATCAGGTTCAAGGCTGGGCGTGGTGGCACATGCCTATAATCCCAGCACTGAGGAGGCTGAGGCAGGAGGATCATTGTGAGTTCAAAACCAGCCTGGGCTATAAAGTCAGCTCAAAGGCCAGCCTGAACTGCATAGTGAGACTCGGCCTCAAAAAGACATACACACACACACGCGCGCGCGCGCACAAAATCAGGTTCAGTAAGCTTTATCTACTTCAAACACTAATGCTACTAATAAAATATGTTACTATAGTTGTTACCCTTGCACACTGGTTATAGGTGAGAGACACTTTCTGATGTCTCACACTCTGTGAAGATTCCACAGTAAAGATCCACAAAACAAGAAACAGAAAGTGCTAAACATATTCACGACGGGGCCATAATTCATATGCTAGGTGGCTCCAATCCGAATCCGACTGGTCTCACCAGCTCGAAGCACCAGTGTACGTGCATGTCTGTCCCATCATGAGCTGTGTACCACTTCTCAGGGGGTCTTGGATTACAACAGTGCAAAGAGAGACATTTGATTTAGCAGCTCATGTTACAGTTCCTCAAGGCAAACATTAAAATGGTATAAAAAAACCTGTAAGACAGCAGGTGTAAATGCATGTTATGTATACCAGCAATGGGGCACTTGTGAGATTTCCATGTTAAAAATTAGAGAATTAATTATGGATCAACTACTAACCTGTGAAGAAATGCCACGGGCACAAATTACTTGCAAAAAAACCTTTGCTTTTCAGCAGCTTATTCAGAATTGGCAAGAAGTGCTCACCAGTGATGTAGAAAATATTACCAAAAATGACCTGAAAAGCAGGGTGCCACTGTGGCCACAGAAAAAGCCAAACACATTATGCCATTCCGTGCGTGCCACACAAATCAGCCACTTTTAGGTATAAAATGTTTTAAAGAAATTCACGAACATAAATTTATTTTAATGACATCAATGCATCTCTTCATTATTGTAATAATTTTTAGTCGGTATGAGTAGCATTAAGTAATATGTGTATTTGTGCAGTAAATTTTCAAATTCAAGTAATCAGCTAAACTTGAAACATTTACAGACTTTTTATTAAGTAAAAAAGTAAAAAGGCCAATAAATGTGATGCCATCTATTTGCCCTGCCAGGGTCACGAGCCGCAGGATGGGACAGTCATTCACGGGAACGGTGGTCCAGGCTGGCAGGAATGGGGTACCCTTGCCCGAGCTCATAGTTTTGAAATCAGAGAGACGGGGTGCTCATCCTTATTTATGACGTTCACATTTTGCTAACAATGGCCAATTTCATTTTGTGTTCCTCTTCTTCTCAGTCTCTTTCTTGGTGTCAGGATCTCCCAGCATGTGCTCTCCTGGAGATCGTCCTCGTGTTGTCTTCCTTTCCTTCCACTTTCCTCTTGCTACTCCTCACCAGGCATCCGCTCACACGGTGCACTGTCTACCGAAGACCCACTCGGGCTGGCAACAGCCGTACCTGGGGAATGCCAGGTTAGTAAAGGGTGTGGCTCAGGTAGCCAGGACTGGAAGAGTCCTCTTAATACCCCAGGGACACCAACGCAGGATCAAGCTATGACTGGAATCTGCCGACCCAGGTCAGAAAGTCAGATCATCCGAGGTTCCTCTTTCCTAGTGCAGGGATGCCTTCAGGGACCCCCAACAACACCCCTACTCCGGGAGAGGAAAATGTGACCCGCTGGAACCCACCCGGGCCTACATGGAGACAGCACCACCAGCCCCACCTGAGTCACAAACTACCATGACATCATCCAGAGCTCACAGTCATCAGCTACAGAAAGAATGGTTTGAATAAGGCAAGCTTTAGATACATCCTATGCCTGACCGCGGAGGTTGTTAGTTCTCTCAGCCTGCACGAACTCTTGTGAACAGGAAGCTTATAAACCCACGTGCTAAGTCAGGCATGGCATGGCATGGCATTTTAAGAAAATCCTTCCTCACACTGAGACAAAGCCTGTCTTCCTATAACTTGGACTCAATTCAGTTTTGGTGGGTATTTGTATGGTTGCTTGGTGTGCACACCCCCCAGAGCTCCATTTTCAATATCTCCTATCAATTTGGTTCCCACTGTTGAAGTAATACCTGTAGCCAGGTTCTTTGGCTATACGATAATTGTTAGTGGGTTTTTTGTTTTGTTTTGTTTCTTTGTGCCACGGATTGAACTCATGACCTCCCATTTGCCAAGCAAGCACTTATACCGCTGAGCTAAACCCCCAGCCCCCAATAATTGTTAGTTTTAAGGTCATTTCTTCATGATTTTCTGTACCAGCAAAAATATCAGACTAGTTCTTCCTATTTATACCTCTGCCTTTTAGCATTCTACATCTACAGGCTTTAGTATTATTACAATAAGAGATATACAAGAAGTGACCTCAAATTTAACTTGAAAATATAAAATAGCTTTGATAGGACAGGAAATCCTAATCAACTTAAAGCTTTGGGAGCACGCCCTCTTGTGGAAGTTTAGGTAGGTAACTAGGCAGAGAAACAACTAGCAAAGTACAGCAAGAGGAGAAAGTTCAACAATTGAGTACTTGTTTTTACAATTACAGAAATAACTTCTACAGTTTAGTAAGAAAATGGGCAAACCAGAGAAAATGGGCTGAAGACATGAACAGGTAACTCAATGAAAAATAAAGATGAATGGCTTAAAAATTTATAAAAAAATACTCATCAAGCTGGGCATGGTGGCTCATGCCTGTAATCCCAGCACTTGGGAGGCTGAGGCAAGAGGATCATTGTGAGTTCGAGACCAGCCTGAGCTACAGAGTGAGCTCAAGGCCAGCCTGAACTGCATAGTGAGACCCTGTCTCAAAAAGACAAAAAAAAAAAAAAAAAGATACTCATCAGAGAAATACAAATTAAAACCACAATGCAACACTATCTCATCAATTTTATTTAAAAATTTGATAATCCCAAATAGGGCACCTGGAACCATATACATATTGGTAGCAGGAGTGTAAACTGTTGCAACTTCTTTCGGTAAACAATTTGGGAATACTCAGTAAAATATGCACACAACTCACAATTTGACTCGTAAGTACATACATACATATACAGAAAAAAAAATTAGCAAGGACTCAAGAAAGGTGTTAACAAAAAGCACAAACAACCTACAAATAGAAAAATAAAGGGCTGATCAAAACTGAGTATTCAAATCCTTTTAAAAAATGTTACAATAAAAGACACACTGCCATTATTCATCTTCAAAATCTTCTTCCTCACTTTGAACACACTTAGTGCATGGTCCTTGCCACTTTCTGAAGCAGTTCTGGAAATCTTCTTTGAAAGGTTCTTGCCCTCGTACAAATCTCTATACAGTTATGGTGGTGGTCTAATATGGCGGAAGGCCAAAGTGGGAACGCTTACCACTTCCTGCTTCTTCCTCAGCCCTAATTGCAACTCCCCTTTCTGTTTGCACACACAGAGAATTCCAATCGGTTCCTCACACGTCATCAATGTCTGCCCCTTGTGCCACTTCCAATCAGAGATCATATAACCCTCTGCCTCTCGGTATCTGATCAAAGGAGACAGTCTAGCCACCATGGGCTGTGTGCTCCTTTCCACGTCCTCACCTCAATAAACCTGTTCTTTTCATTTTGTGCTTTTTGCTTCTCTGTTGCACCAGATAACTCTAACACTCTTTCCTAAGTGTCTTTATGAGATGTGACAAAAAAAAAAAAAATACAGTGAATTCTGCTGCTAAGCACCATGTAACAGAAAGGCAGCCTCATAAAAAGCTGATGCAGGGTCCTCACCTACCTCATTCATCAGACCTGGCACTGTGTGACGTCAGGCTCTTCCCCAAAGCCAAAATGACCAGGAAACACTGGAGTCAACTGAGGACACGGAAGCAGCTAAGACAGTGCAACTAAAGGCACTATGAGAAGGGGTGCCCCGATCTTCTTTAGAAAGAGTCAAGAACCATGGGATCAGTATTCAAACCAAGGGGCAGGCCTCTGAGGGGGACTCAGGGCAAAGTGTCTTTCACAGTGACAGTTCCTCACATAGTCGCAAACACCTACTGTGTTTTCATCGCACCCAGGATAAGGCTCTGCCTTCTCCGCACAGTGCAAGTTCCACAAAAGCAGAGACCTGGCTTGGCACAGACACAGCCTGAAAACTTGCAACAGTAAATGCTGACTGAATTTTAAATTAGCCTCAATGAGAAAGCCTGTCTAAAAACAGAGGGCTGGCCAACTCAGTCAGAGAAGGCAGAGGGAGTACTCTAAGAGGGATTCATGACAATGTGCATGTTTTTGAAAGATTTTTGAAACACTGTCCATATTTTTGATCGTACTGCACAGGGCCATACCGATGACTGGGCACCTTTGAAAATGAATCAATTTGAATCCACATGTTACTGATCTAGCCTAGAACAGAGCTGGTGAACTGGATGCCTGGGGTTGCATTTTGCTTAAGTGTCTCCTCATTTTATTTTCTCTCTTTTTTTTCGTTTAATTCCTGGGGTGATGCTTGTAAGTTGCCTATGGTGGGTAGCTTTATTTATGGTATTTAGGACACTTGGGTGATGATTACTTCTCTGAGGCATCTTCCAGGTGTAGCTGGTGTTTGGGTTTTGAGTCTTTTGGAAGATCTCACCTCTTCAGTTTGTTGGAGATGAGAAGTTATTGCTTGTTTGGCCTGGTCCATGGTTCTCTGGCACTGTGCCACAGCATTTTCTGTGACCCTTAATTAATCTCAGTCATGGATTATTGGGACCAACACCGACAGCCAGTGCAGTCCTCCATGTCCACTGCTCTGCTCCACTGCCGTGTCTCTCTGCAGAGGCCTTGGGGTCACTGGCCATCACCGTCACCATCACTGTCACCATCACCGTGACTGTGTGCCCCCAGGTTCCAACAGCTCCTCTTGTGCAATGATCCCCGTTTCAAGAAAAAGGCACCACTGGCTCCCACCTTCTTCTTCTTCATTAAATTTTCTCTCTTCACTCTCTCTGTGGGCTTCAATTCACACTTCAGACTCTTCCTGGCCCAGGGGACCCACTTCCTTCCTTCTTGCCTTCCTCACGATGCTCTAATCCTGCGTCTGGATGGTGACCCTCAGAGAGGCTGTGTTCTGTGCTACTTAGCGCTCTGCATTGCCCTAGAAGTCCTCCCAGTAAGACTGAAGAAACCTTGACTCTAACATGAGTCAGTCTTCCAATTTTATCCAGATACTCAGTCTAAATATTCACTTGGAAACATAACACTGTTTGACCTGTGATGTATGGATAATATGATTTTTACCATGGCCAGACAAAAACTTGGAGCAAGGCACTATGGAAAAAAGTCATTAAGACCCTGATAACGAGGCATCTCCATGGCATAGCAGTGAGCTGCAGAAATGTGGACAGGTTTCTCCTTGAACAGAATTCTGCTACTTAAATGTCCTCCAAGCAGCAGGCTTGATAACAGCCCTCAACCAAATTATTCCTGTTACCAGACAAATCCCAGGGTGGGCTGTGAGAGCTTACATCTGTGACCGCCTCCAAAACAAACACACACGCTGCATTCATTCATTCAGAATCCAAGTATTTATTAATCATCTCAGTGCCATGCACTGGGCAGGCGACTGGGACAGATCCATCAACAGAACAGATGAATACCAACTCTCAGGAAGTCTGGGCTTCAGCCAGAATAAAACAATAAGCATGACAACTAACGAAATTATCCAGCAGATTACAATTTGGTCGGTGTGATGAAAAGGGGCAAAATAAAGCATGGAAGTAGGAAGTTCAGGAATTATGGTCAAATTTTTGTTTTGTTTGTTTGAGTTGGGTTTGTTTGAGTTGCTGTGCAGCCCAGGCTGGCCTTGACCCGAGACAATTCCCCTTGCCTCAGCCTCCTGAGTGCTGTGATTACAAGTGTGCACCACCACTTCTAGCTGGTCAAGGTTTTAAAGGATGTCTGGTGGACGTCATGACGAAGGTGACTTGGGGACAAACAGTTTAGGAGGTGAGCATGAGTCCCTATGGGGAAAGGTAGATAGCTCACCTGCAAGTGCAATCTATAGCATGTGTATTTGCACATAAACACTCGAGGTCAGCCTGGGTCATGGAGATGGTAAAGAGCTCTGGTCCAGATACAGGGCCAGCCCTGTCCACTGCCACCCAGTGCTGGGCGCCTCCATTGCTGCCCAAGCTGGCTGCTCTTCCTAGACACGCCATGGGACTGCCACCCTAGCTCCCTCCAGCCCTTACCCTACACCTCTCTGGTCAGCAGCCCTGCCCCGCACTGGCCACAGCCACCACTGACCTGACTGAGCAGTTCCAGAAAGTTCTGTCACTTTTAACACTGTTTTTGTTCCAGGATTTAGAACAAGAATACTGAGCACTCTGGAACATGAGTGGAAGGATGGAAGGGAGGAAGGGAGGAAGGAGTGAGCAGTGTTATGCAGACCTGGAGGTTAAAACCCCAAAGAGCACAGCAGAAAGGAAGCAGCCAAGGGGGACACGGCCACATGAGCAAGGAGAAGTAGTGGAGGCCCTGTCATGTGGAACTGGGGCCATGGTAAGAGTTAATGTTTTCCTCTTAGGACAGGAGACCTTGGGGTCTTTTTGTATGGGAAAACCATTTCCAGACCTTTTTTTTTTTTTTTTTTGGTGGGGTCTCACAGCTTTGAACTCATAGAGATCCTCCTGCCTCCTCAGTGCTGGGATTGGAAGAATATGTCACCACACCCAACTAGATTTTTATTTTTAAAATATCACTTTTGTACTGGGTGTGGTGGTACAGACTAAAATCCCAGCACTTGGGAGGCTGAGGTGGAAAGACTGCGGCAAGTTTGAGGCCAGCCTGGCTACCATACTGAGTTCAAGGCCAGCCTGAGCCACACAGTCAGACCCTGTCTCAAAAGTAAGTAAACAAGTGAATAAATAGAACATTGATTTTGACACTAAATGATAGAGTGATGAAATTTAGATGAGGCTACAGAGACTGCAGAGTAAATCACAAATTAAGAGATTCCTGACACATGAATGGGTCTTACTGAGAGAGAAACTACTGCACCTAACAAGTGCAGAACAAATCAGACAGGCACACCTGCAAAACCAAGGCATCCAGAGGAATGGGAAACAGCACCATTGTAAACCAAAACCCTCAGAAGCTTCCTTCACCTACGCCTCCAACTCTCACCCCCTCTACAGTAAAGCGAGTGGGACTTACTATGCTGCACTGCACCATGACTTTGTCGGCACTCGCCCCAATCAGGCTGTAGGTATCGCCAGATGATAACGAAAGACAAACAGTCACATTAGTACTACAGACAACAACATCCGCGCCTACAGTACTAATGTCTACACTCCTGCACACGGCTGGTTATCTCTGGGTCCCCTTCCCCTGTGAGAAAGCTCCACCTTGCTGCTGCTCATTCCATCTTCTGCTGCTGCCTTTCTCTGATCTGCGACTCTCTTCTGTCCCTGCACAACACACTCAGTGCACTGCCTGGCTCACAAAGCCCTGAGGGATGAGTAAGGAAATGAGTGCTCTGCCCGATCCCGCATCCCCACTTCTTTCCTCTCAGGACGCCCTAAGCTTTGCAGAAGTCTCCTTAGGCCCCTGGGGGCCAGAAGACCCGCTTTCTGGTTTCCCTCGCCTGCCTCTCCCCTTGCAAGAGATCGCACGGTGGATAATCTGGCTGGGCACAGCTGTGCCTCACGCGGCCCAGTTTCTTTCTGCTTTCCTGCAAGTGTTTACGCTGCCAGATGTTTATCCTGGTTATGCAAAGCCAGACGCCCTCCCCTGCTTCCTCAGACAGTTCCGCCAACAGCATCTTGGAATCTGATGTGAAATATTAGATAGAATTCATCCATAAAAATGTTCACTTTCCGGACAGATGGATGATCTAATGGGTGTTACAAACACCAAAGCAAATAAATGTTTCCCGTCGTCACCAAATCCTAGATTTTGGATCCAGCTTGGGAGATCGAGTTTTGCTCAGGAGAGAACCCGGAAGAATTGCTGCCTCCCTGGGGTGACAGCCAAGAAGGAAGACGAGCAAACAGGAAGTGAAATTTCCCAATAGCATCACTTCCTTACCATGTTTTAGCCTTGATGGTCCACATTTTTACTGTTTTTCACTTAAAATTATGAACTCATGACAGTGAATAATAAAATTAAAAGTTCTCTAACTCAGTGTGCTTAGAAAAAAGTTATTACTTAAAAGATCCATCAGCTAGAGCTTTAAAAATTTATCATATATTAAAGTGCATGGAAATATAGTTAAAGGGATGACTACAGAGAAACCCTTGCTGTAAAACCTTCCACTGACACAACAGCCAAACCAAGAAGAAGAAATGTGTTCCCAATGCCAAATGTCAATGCCCTGCGAGCCTGACTCCATGAAACTGAGTGTGGACATAAAAACGCTGTGAAAGAAAATTTATTGATACAATAAAACCATACATTAAAAAATTTAAAATTTATAAATCTCTCAGAATGACATGTCCTTGGAACCAATTTAAATTCAAGTGGTTCACAGGATTTACAAGGCAATTTTTTCAAAAGACAGAGCAGTTTTAGCATCGTAACGGCAACGTTACCTGTGGGAGGGCGCCGTAATTCCATATGTAACCCTTGTGAGGGAAGACGTTGGCCACGTAGCGGGGCTTGTCGCGCTTCATGTCCTGCTTAATGGGATTCAGGGGCTCCTTGGTGGCGATCTGACAGGTCACGGGGGAAAGAGAGGGGATGTGAAATGATGAATTCTACAACCAAGTGGCATTTGGTAAATCTGCCATTTTTAGGTGAAATGTTCATAGGCCAACTTAATGAACAAAGGTGCTTTAAAATAAATTAAGCCAGCTCTTTTTTACTAATTTATAGGACTGTATAAGAAAAATTGTCTGGAAAGGAAACATCTGGTTATATACTTTGGCCCTATATTATTTAGGTATCCTTCATTTCTAATACAAATAACAAAATGGTTGGAATAGCAAGAGGACAAAGATTAATCGTCTTTCAGGGCACAGTAGTGCACACCTGTAATTTCAGCACTCAGGAGGCTGGGGCAAGAGGATCGCTGCGAGTCTGAGACCAGCCTGGGCTACAAAGTGAGTTCAAGGCCAGCCCGAACTGCATAGTGAGACTGTCTCAAAAAAAAAAAAAAAAAAAAAAATTTAATCGATTTGCTTTTGGTTATTAATCTTGGGTCTTTTATTACCAAGAATCTTTGATAATAAAGTTAATTTGAAGATTTTCACCACATACTCAGCGGTGAAAGAGTGAAATCTTTCCTGTCAGATCTGAACAAGTTGAGGAGATTCCCTCCTGTCATTTACATGTAATAGACTCCTGGAAGGCCTGGGCACCTCTATCAGGCAGGAGAAACCGAAGGAATACAAGTCAGGAAGAAAGAAATGAAATCATTACTGCTTGCTGATACCATAGTCATACATATCAAAAACCATAAAGATCACACACTTACACAGGATAAATAAATACAGGAAAGTTGCATGGCACAAAATCAACACACAAAAATCAGTAACATTTCTATATTCTCAACAACAAACTACCTATACAAGATATCAAGAGAACAATTCCATTTACAATAAAAACTTTAAAATACTTGGCATAAATTTAATCAAGGAAGAGAAAGACCTGCACAGTGAAAACTGTAAAATATTGATGAAAAAAATTAGAGACAGACATAAATGGGAAGATACGCCATGCTGTGGTTCAAGTGTTCATGCTACTCAAAGTTCTGGGAACCAAATTCAACACAACTCCTATCGAGACTCATAAGTCATGTTTCAAAGATGGAAATACAAAAACAAACAAACAATCCAAAAGGTCACATGGAACCACAAATAAACCCTAAGTCACTAAAGCAACAAAATGTGAATCCAAACTAACTACCAAACAGCATGGGAGTACCAAGAAATTCAGACACTGACCAGTGAAGTAGGCGAAAAACCCAGAAACGAGCCAGCTCTGTGTGGACAACTGACTTTCAAAGAAGATGCTGATAATACACAATGGCAAGAAGCATGATTTCTTCGATTAGGAAACTGGAGATCCACAAGCAGAAGAATGAAACTGAACCCTGGCACCTCACACTTCCGCAAAAATCAACACAACATAAAATGGGCTGGGGATTTAGCTCAGCAGCGTAAGTGCCTGCCTGGCAAGCACAAGGTCGTGAGTTCAATCCCTGGTACGAAAAAAAAAAAAAAACCCACAAAATGGATTAAAGACTTAAAAATGTAAAACCGGAAACCGTTAAGCTGTTCTTTACAAAAACAAAAGAAAAAGAGAGAACTATACATTGGTTTGGGAAATGATTTTTTTGAAGGGAGAGGGATTGGACCCTAAAAGCACAGGCAACAAAAGCAAAAGTAGATAAATGGGATTACATCAAAATTAAAACTCTGCACAGCAAAGGAAATAATCAACAGAATGCAGAGATAACATACAGAGTGGGAGGAAATATCTACCATACTATCTGACCGGGGAAAGTGGCAACACAGTATGTAAGGAGCCCCCAAAAGACAATAGTGGAAGACCCTGACATGAAAGTGAACAACAGATCTAGACATTTCTTAAATGAAGACATAACATAAACAGCTGAGAGTATATGAGAAAATGATTGGCATGACTGGTCATCAGCAAAGTGCAGCTCAGAGCCAACAAGCCATCACTTCAACCTCAGTAAGAACAATGGCTTCAGGGGGCTGGAGATTTAGCTCAGTGGCATAAGCACCTGCTTGGCAAGTGCTAGGTCATGAGTTCAATCCCTAGTACCAAAAAAAGAAAAAAAAAAAAAAAACGGTGACTTCAGAAGACTAAAGACAACAGGCGCTGGTCAGACTGGGGAACGGGCAGGCTCCTCGCCATGGCAGCCGTGCCTCCAGAGAGCCATCGTGGAAAAGGGAAGGGAGGGCCCTCGGAAACCCAAAAGCAGAACGACGCTCCAGAACACACGGCCACACTCGGGGCAGCTCTATCCCCGAGAGCCTGGGCCTCCACTGGCTGAGGACGGGACAAGAGGATGTGGTACAGGAACACTGTGGAACACCAGTTGGACACCACAAGGACAAATCCGGTCACCTGCGAAAGCACAGATGGAGCTGGAGACCCTCAGGCCAAGTGCGACCAGACAGGCGTGGCACAAGCTCGCTCAGACGCGGGGTCTTGGGGAACTCGAGGGTGGAATGGGGTGACTGGGGGCCAGGGGAGGGGGTCCAAGGGGCAGGCAGACCAGACAAGTCAGACAACACAAACATACTGGGTACTGAAAAAAGCTGGAAGAAGGGATTTGGAAAGCTTTTATCATAAAGAAACCATTGATAGTCGAGGAGATAGACACTGACTGGATTTCAGCATTACAGAATGTATATCAGGTGTCAAAATATCACACAGTACCCTGTGACTATGCACAGTGTTAGACTTTCATGGATCAGTTAAGTTAAACTTAAAATTTTAAAAAGGCAGCAGAGTACAAGGGTGGTTATAGATCTGAGGGTGTGGGAGGAACAGGGAGTCTGCAGTCAAAAGGCACGAAATCTGTGACAGGAATATGTGGTTTGGTCGGGTTTGCTTTTGTACTTGTTTTTATTTGTCTGTTTTGAGTCAAGGTCTCACTACGTAGCCCAGGCTGGGCTCGAACTCACAGTGATCCTCCTGCCTCAGCCTCCTGAGTGCAGGGATTACTGGCATGTGCCACCACGCCTGGCTGCTTTTGTTCTTGAGATCAATTGCACAACAAACACAGTAAATCACAGTATCATTTTTGACTCCTTAAATATATATAAATTGTCTTTTTGCAATAAATATTTTTCTAACTCATTATAAAAAACTCATATTCTTATCAAGTGATTTCATTTCAAAATTACTTTTCTATCAAACATATTCACACTGACATACAAAGAGTGGAAAAAATAATCTATGATTTAAAATAAATGAAAACTACACTGCTTACCATAGCTAAGACTCGAACCCTTGGGTTCTGCACTGAGCTGAGGCCACCAGAGGATGAAGGATGACACATTACAACTAGTGACCAAGAGACGTGTCTAATGCCTGTGACTCCCATTCAGGTGGGAGCAGGACACTACCAGGATCTGGTAAAATGCCCAATAGCGTCCCAAACATAAGCTGTGAAAATCTCACACCTATATACAAATGCCTCACTTACATGTGTAAAGCAAGGCTGGCCTCACATCCCGAGTTGCAAGAGGCTTAAAAACCTACACAAACTAAGGGTCACACGTTAAATTCTGTGCAGAAACATCAGGGAACTTACCTAAATGAAGAAAGAATAAGCAGACATGAAAAAGCAGAACAGCTGTTCTTGATAGGTTTCTGCTTCATGGAAAAGTCTAAAATAATTTTTTTTTTAAAAAAAAAAAACTAACTAGGGGAAAAGCAGATGTTCTTAGTGTTCAGATATTAAATCAGGAATACAGTTTTACTTCAGGCAGAATAAAATCTCAGGGATTAAGGCCTCAGAAATCAAAATTGCCCTCGGTCTCAAACACTTGTGTCTGTGAATCAAATCTTTCTTCAGAATCTTTTTTCAGTAATCTCTGAAAAATACTGCCATTGCATCAAAGAAAGAGCAGACTGGGAATTAAATAAAGATGTGTACAACAAACTAGAGAGGCAAAACTGAGAAGCACTCTCTTTAAAATGTGTACAAAGCTCTGAGCACGTTTCTTTTTGAAATTAAAGTTTACAAGATTATTTTTCAGTTGTTTTCATTAGAAAAAAAGTCTATTAACCTTCTTCCATTCAAAATATGACACCAAATTACTAGAAACAATGCTATTGTATCAGTGTTGCGTTAGTGTTTCGATTTTACATTGTTAGAAAACACCCCCACCTCCATCTTGGCATTTGTCCACCGAGGAACTTCTACGACCATATGATGCAAATTCTGCAGTCAAAAAGAGAGAGAGAAAGCACAAGTGAGTTTTCTTGCCTTTTATTTATTCACTTGGAACTGGAGAACTTTATGACAAGTAAAAATCAGTGCAGCCATTAGAAGTATACTTTGAGGATTTTTCTTCCCCGTTAAGGCACAGTTGGTGTCTACATCACACTTCTGCCTCTGCCTTAAATTTATTCTAAAAATTAAAGAAGTCACCTGAAACCCAACAGAATTGAAGTCAGCCTGTCACCTGACTACAACTGTCCAGTGTGTCAGGGGTGGGGCAGGAAATGTGGGGGATTTTTTGTTTGGTTTGGGTTTTTTTTGTTTTTTTGATCTTTTTGAGACAGGGTTTTACTATGCAGTTCAGACTGGCCTTGAACTCATTTTGTAGCCCAGGCTGGCCTCTAAGAGAGGATCGTGCTACTGACAACTGTGTCATAGCAGTCCTCCTGCTTCAGCCTCCCAAGTGCTGGGAGGGAAATGTGTTTTGATGTTCATTTCCCATATGACAGAGGGAGGAGGGACCAGTCCCTTTGGCAAACATTCAGTCTTGTTTTTCCATGGAGAGAAGGAGCAACTCCCCACAAAATTTCTAAGATTCACCAAAGAACCTAAAAGAAAATGCTCAGAAAATTATGAAGTGAAATATTCTCAAAATTAGCTGTTTAAAAAATGGCACCCCCCCAAAAAAAAAAAGTTTAGCCAGGTGTGGTGGCACACTCCTGTAATCCCAGTACTTGGGAGGCTGAGGCAGGAGAACGGTTCAGAGTTCAAGGCCAGCCTGGGCTACAAAGTGAGTTCAAGGCCAGCCTGGGCTGCACAGTGAAGTCAGTGGCCGATGCTCACATAGTGTACTCCACCCTGAAAGCCTGGCTGCAACAGAACCAATGCATGAGGCCCAGTATGAGATGACAGAGAGGACCGTGCTAGTGACGACTGTGTCATTGTGCAGTGACACTGCCACTAGCTCTCCCCGAGACCTGCGTCAGGCTGCACCGCAACCGGGGAGGGACAGGCTTGGGGTTCAGCCCCCAGCCCGCTCCCCCCAGTAACGGTTCACTTCTAGCCCGCTTTCTTCTCTCAGCTACAACCATGTGTCCTATCATTTCTTTAAAGCCAGTACAGGTCCGGCTTCCTAAGGTGAGCGTAAGCTATAAGCAACAGTGGCCTTCAGGATTCATTTTTTTAAAAAAATCAAAAAACAAAAGTGAATCAGACAAATCAAATTAGAAAGCTGTGTGTGTGTGTGTGTGTGTGTGTGGTGAAAGTGACTCCTCCCTTCAGACCTTTGTCTCTCCTTTCTTCCCCTTGTATTTCCTCATAGAAATAAGAAAAATAAGATATATAAAAAAGCAACCACTAAGTTTTATGTATTTGGGAAAAGACAGAAAGAAATCACCCTTCTGCTTCTCCAGCGCTTTAAACTGTCAACTAAACACAAATCAGACCTTCTCTATCATACCTACTGTGTTTAAGAAACTGCTCAAAGGGAAAAAAACAAATGGGATGGGGAAAGGAGAAAAGAAGGAAAGGAAAAGGAAAAAAAGTATAAATATGTATATATACACACAAGAGAGCTAAGACTACTGTACTACTCATTCTGTTCAAGGAAAGGAACAGTCAGGGCTCATACTGCTTGAGCAAGCTTGCATGCCTCTATCTGGTAACCTGAGCAACTCTTTCGACGATAACTGCAATATAACAACTACTGTTAAATTCCTAGCATCTTGTTTTGCAATCCTATATTGCTATTCTTTTAGGGTTTTGTTGTAGTGGTAGTGTTTTGTTTCTTCTCTTTAAAAGAAAAAAAAAGAAAAAAGAAATTTAACTTGCTGGTCTGGATTTAGAATAGATTTGTCCAACTGCAACAACAGATTCAGACTAATACGCTAAACTTCATACACTGAGTCCCTAGGAAGCATTAAGCCTGCAGTCCCTGTCTGTGGCACTTGATGTCTGAGACAGTGGCTCTCGCCCTGCATGGCTCAATGAGCCACACAGATTAACCCACAGACACACAATAGAGACAGGAATCTGAATTTCTAACAAGCGCTCCAGGTGGTGCCAGTCTACCAGGACCATGTGACAAACAGACTCAGGAAATCAGAAGGACAGCAGGCCAGCGTTGTAGGAATTACACAGCCCCCACAGCCACGTGTGGAAGTGGATTCAAAGGCTGTGGTCAGGCTCAGTTAGGGCACAGAACAGATGGAAATAAGGCTGGGAAGGTGCAAGGGGAAGAAAAACTGTGTGAACTGAAGGAATCCGGGGCAAGAGACAAAAGAGAGTCAGCCACATGCAGGGTCCTGAGCGAGTCACTAACACAGGTCTGACAGACACGGAATTAATTCAGTGGTGCACCTGAGATACACTTTAGAGTATAGCTGGCATAGTTTCTCTTCTCTACTTCTGAAAAACCACTGTGCCTTAATGCTAAAACACTCTCAAACTAACTGCACAGTTAGAGGTTTTACAAATAGGCCAACTGACAGATTCTCATAAACACTTCTTTGAGAATTATTGACCATGATAAACTGGCTACTCAGACCTGGGTTCTTGTTTTGATTTTCTCAAGGTGTTCACTTAAAAAATTAAATGACACACAGTAATCATTGTAGATCACCTTGTACTGTAGTTTTATAATGACTTTTTGGTTTCATGTTTTATAGGAATTTGTTTTGTCTTGCTAAGTTTTGTTTTTGTCTCTAATACAGAAAGGATAGAAATACATGCAGAGATTCATGCATGCGTAGCTGTTCACACTCTCACTGTTTGACTATCTACTTTGTATGCTTTAATTTTGTAACTTGAGCAACTATTTCTAAGAGGACAATATGTAATTTATTAACTAGTGATTTCTTATTGTTTATCTTTTTTTTTTTAATTCTGTATTACCTCTACCCTTTACATGCTTTTGTTTCTCTTTAAATAAATAAAAAAAAAATGACAACAAAGTACCTAAGACAGTCAGATTCAGCAACGGAGGGACGAGGTTACCAGGAGCGCAAGGCTGGGGGGAGTCAGTAGGAGACAGGCATAGAGGCTCAGTTCTGGGTAATAAAAAGTTCTGGAAATAGATGGAGGTAATTGTGGTAACATAGTGTTTTAGTACTCAATGCCACTGAACTGTGCAAGGAAAAAATGTTAAAATGGTGAATTTTATAACAGAAATGATTGATGGTAACATCAGTTCTAAACACCTTAAAGAGATCCTAGGGAAAACCATCAGAATGGACACGATTTTCTTGCAGGAGAAAATATTTAGAAGCACTTTACAAATGTGCATGATCATCAACAGCTTCAACAGACAGAGTCAAAGTGATTCCCCAAATAAAAGCATCTACATCTATCTCATTGTCGTCACTTCTTCCTTCCTTGGTAGGAATACGCCCCTTTTCCCTAAGAGCAAAGGACGTAGCTGTGATCATCACGCTCCACAGCTGAAACGTGCGCTACACAGCAATAATGCGATCCCTGACGGATAAAGGCTGCGCGACAGAGGCAGCTTCATGCTGACTCCACCGAGAGACACCAGATGCTGGGTCTCCCAGGGAACACAGCATCGGGCTGTTTCATAAAATATGTGATCAGAAAAGCTACCACTCTTTCGAGTACTGCATATTTTTCGTGTGTTTATAAAACAAGCAAAGGCTGTGCTTGTTCTTCAAGGAAGGACTGGCAGCTTCCTGTGATTACGGTTAAAACAGTCACTGGAAATGTGACTCCAGGGAGCAGGGCTAACAAACCGTGAACACATCGGCCCCTTCCTGCCTTGAATTCCACCAGGAGTGATGATGCTGCCTCCAAGCTTCTCTGAATTCAACCAGACTACCAGGGGTGGGCTGGGGGAGAAACAATGCCATTCACAAAAGCTTGCCCGGGGTGGTGACATCCACACACCGCAATGATGACCACCCCAGGAAACAAAATAAGAGGAAAACTAATCAGCTCGAGTCAGTTCTGAAACTATTTCTTCTCCCAAAACTCTATATCCCAAAACACAAGGTGCAAACATTGCAGTCGTCACTGATGAAAGACTAGGGGACCCTACTTACATCGCCACCATGTGTACCAATCTGTGTCCCCAGAATTCACCACCACTTCCTATCTCAACTTGTTCTGACCCAGTTTCAAATGTGACCCAAATCCTCACTCCAGTGACAAAGTGTTACGCCCCTGATATTTTTTCTTCTTTTCTCCCCCGCCTTTGTTGCTGTTGGAGTCACTAGAGATGGATGTCAGGGTTTCTGCACTAAGCATCCCCAGCACCTCCCCCACTATGAGACAGGTCTCGTCTCTGTAAGTCATTCATTTGCCCAGGCTGTGCTTGAACTTGCAATCTTCCTGTCTCAGCCTCCTAAGTTATCAGAAGTACAGGCAGGCACCATTATGCCTGGCTACACTGACATGTTTCTGTCTCACTCTTTGTTCCACCTCTGCACCTATCTACTGCATAACTCTTAAAAACACAGCGTGAACTCCTGTGACTGTTACAAGGCATACAGCCCTTGTCATGGCGCCCCTGAAATACCCGCCCCTCCCCAGTCTCTCTGCCCCATGGCTCCTATTACAGTACTTAGCAGCCTCATACTGACTGGCTATCTGGTTGTTTGTCTCCTCCCACTGTGCATGAATGAAGTCTGTCTGGATCACCATTGGACACCCAGGGCCTGAAACAGGGTCTAGCTCACCACAAGCATGCGAGGATTATTTACTGAATGAATAAATGGCAGGTAAACAAATGCATGCACATGTCAGCCAAATGAGAGATGGGAGATAATGAGGTTTGATGGTTCACTGAGCAAAACAAAACAAAATAAAACTCAAAGAGACACACACAGTAACCCTGAGCTACTTCTGTCCTCCCTGGCTCATTATCCCTCCAGATTCAAGGACCCACATCCTATAGCAGACAGTTAATGAACAAGAGAAGTAAAGACCACAGATTTTGGAGGCCAAGCCCTACATGTAACCCCACTACGACAGTGGGAGTTGTGACCACAGCCAGGGTGTGACCGAATGCACAAGGGCAAGCACATAGATTACAGAAGGACTGAGGTAACACAGGCCAAGTACCAGCCTCATGATTGCTCCTCCTGCAGTGGTGAGTCCTGAAGAGCTGGTGCTCTGTCCTTAGCTGCGTAAGCAGTGGTCACCTTGGATGGTAAGGATCCCTCATGAGGATCATGAATATCTGTTCCCAAACACATTATCACACCAACTGACCAGGAGAGACTGCCAGTGCCCAACGCTTTTGGGGTTCTCTCAGTTCTGCTATGACAGTGGTTCTCCCACTCCACTTGGTGACAACCGTTACAGCCTCATAGCTGTTGAGTGACTTGTAAGACTGGTGCACTGAGGACTGGTTGCATGCACAGATTCTAGGAGCCAGTTACACAAACAGGACCATTTGCCGGCCTGGTTTCGCTAGCACTGGCTTTACAGGGTGGGTAGGAGGTGTTAGCATTGTGTGCTCCGGGGCCAGAAGAGCCAGTTCAAAACCGGGCTCTGGCAATGGCCAGCTGTGCGATGTTAGACAAGTGGGACAAACGCCTGCACCTGCACATCCCTGGAGAGACTGGGCACTTGGAAGGGGTCAATAACACATGCTCGCATGGCTCCCATGTTTGTGCATTTGCATAAATAGAAGTAAGGTGCCAATGTTAGCTGCAACACTGTTATTAAAAATAAGGCCCTGGGTCATCTCCTAAATAAAATGCCCTTTCACCTTTATTTCCTACCTAATTCTAAGTCTGACGGAACACTCGCACCCCTTTCTCCCAAGTCCTCCAGAAGAATCCTATCAATCCCATGTTCCCCTCCTGACTTTGAACTACGTTCTTCCCTTTCAAAGGGCTTCCAGAAGTGCACTTTATTAGAAATATTAACTTTCACCTTCAAAACAAGTTAAAGCAGTACCTTTTCAGCATCAGTCTTGAGAGGGATATCATGGAAGGGGGAAATGTAGTGACCGGCTGCGTTCTCTGAAAAGCACAAAACAAGAAGTGGGGTTAAAGCCATGGATACAGAATTCTTCATCACACCCTTGCCTACTTTTAAACTTATCCATTTTTTCAAGGCTAACTTTCAATGCCCAGTTTAAAGTTTAATTCAACTTTTAAAACTTGCTCCTGAGGACCAAAAAGAAAATATAAACCAACCAAAGCACTGGCTTGCTGAAATCACTTAATCCTTGTGGCCCAAAACATCCAAAGCAGAAAATGCCTAAGTCTGGAAAAATCTCACTTTTTAAAGAAGACTCATTCCTACGTGAACCGGACTGAAACTAATGTTAATTTTGCTAGGAAACACCTAACAATAGAATCCCTGATTTCCTCCTATAGCCGCAGACAGGAAGGTCCACTGGCCCCACTCTGTTAAAAGAAATAATGATTAACTTCTGCACAAAGCGGTATAGATGCCAATACAACGGAAAGCTCATAACGAAAGCAAAGCTCAGTATGAGAAGCCACCTTATCTTAGATATCACACACTGACATATGTATAGAGTAATTTTAAGAGCATGTATTGTTGAAATAGATGCAGTGACTCAATATGCACTTTTCCTCGAATATGTCTTTTTCTAAAGGCCAGGCCTCGTGCAGCATACAAATGTTCGATGCATAACTTCCTAAGTCAGGGTACTTTTTATTTCTGTCCTACTCATTTTTAAACTTAGACCTAAAAAAATCTTTTCACAAAATCAAGCAGGGACTGGATGGCATTCTATCTGCCATGAGCACATCCGGTACCAGAATCCTGATTTCTAAATTCTCCAGAATCTACCTTTCTCCAGTAAAGGAAACTGAGAAGGGACTGACTCTCCCACAGGGTGAAGAATATACAAATGAGAAATGAGCCCAGGCCATCTCTTAGGGTGAGAAACCAACCAAGCACAGTGCTGTGAGTCTTGTGATGGTCTCAGCTATCCACCACGCTGAGGCAGGACTGCCTGTGCCCAGGAGCTCGCGGCCAGCAGGGCCATGGCGCAAGACTATTTTTAAAACCAACGGAAATAATAGGAAATCATCAGTGGCTACCACGGTGTCTCATGTTCTTCAGTGTAGCTGTTCATACCATCACACATACTAAAATCAATTCTTGTAAACCCTTTAAGTGAAGTTCCAGGCATACATAAGCCTATACATGTACATTGATCCTTTCGGTTAGAGGGAAAAACAAGACAACTAATAAATAACTGTATCTCAGAGCCTAAAACAATACCAATGTAGGTTTTCAAAACACGGTGGTAGGAACATAACAATTTTTGTTGTTTTGCATAGTTATCTTTGTAAGTCTTATTCAAATTACCACATGTAGTCACGCAAAATTAATCTAATCCTACGGATGTTATCTGCTTGTTTCCAAGACAGATATATTATAGTAGCCACTGTTGATTTCCTGCTGTCTTTTTCTGAAATCCTGTGTTATTTGCATTGTTTTACTCTTTGTTCTGTTTTATTTTATTCTCTTAAAAAAAATAACCAACAGAAATACAAAGAAGTCAATAACCAAGTATTCACAAACAGCGTTAAAGAAATGTGGGCCCCAGATACCAAAGACAAAACAATATGAGCAATGGAACAATGGAGAGCTGGATTAAAGCTGTGACTATAAAACAAATACCTAAGACCTCACTCCCCTGATACAATAAATGACTGAGCAAACAGATGAGGGAGAAGAAACAGGTCCCAGGCTGAGACACAGGAACAGCCTGCAGGAGACTGAGGAGCCAGGACGAGGGGCTGGGGCTGGACACTGTGTTAATGGAGAAACCAGCAGTGTCTCAGAGGCTCGGGAAAGCTGGGGTGCGGCGGAGGCACCTCCCCACACTGCTTCCCCATCCACTAATGTGCAGTGGTACTGGAAGACGTTACCAGGAGGGACCCTGCTAAAGGGCCACTGTTCTTCCACACCCTCTTTACACCTTTTCCCAGTCTAAAATTATTCCAAAAAAATAAAAAAGTTTATCAAACAGCAGTAACAGCTAATTAAAAGGAAAAAATTAAAAAGTTAATTAAAAGAAAAAAATGTAAAAAGTTAATTGAAAGAAAAAATAAAAGCCCTGCTGGCTTCAGCCCACTGGAAACAGAAGTGTGAGACTTAACAAGGAATCCTGAGGGGCAGCAAGGTCCCTCCCACTCTGCGCTGCATGGACTCAGCACTCAGCACTCAACATTGGACGAAGCTCTGAAGGAAGAGCCTGGGTAACCGCGCAGGGAGCCCTGCTTGCTCCTGGGGAAGTGACCTGCACTCTGCAGACATCCAACAGACACCTGCTCGCAAACCTAACTATCACTAAAGATTATTCCCTGTTATTACGTCATTCTTTCCTTCCAAACTGTTACTTTTCCTCTTGCCACCTGAAGGCCACAGAGCACAGTGTGGGAACAAACTCAAGAAGGAGGGCGCAGATGGTGAAGGATTTAATACACTTGCTGGGACCCACATTGCTTCCTCATCCCTTAGAAGGACACGCCAGGCACACAGGCAAAACCGTCCCAGGTCCATTCTGCATCAAGACGCAAGTCATCCGCTTGACTTTCAGTTATCTATGGGAAACACAAGAAAAAATAAAGTAGCCAGGCATGGTGGCACACATCTGGAATCCCAGCACCTGGGAGGATGAGGCACGAGGACTGCTGTGAGTTTAATGCCAGCCTGGGCTATAAAATGAATTCAAGGCCAACCTGAGCTGCATAGTGAAATCCTGTGACAAAAAGAAAAAGAAAAAAGAAGAAGAAAAGAGGGAAACAGGACCACCATAAATGAGTGAGCGAATGGCCAGTATTTGTGATTTAGGTAACTGCACATACTACAAGCTATTTGGATCATGCAATACTATTCATAAAGAAGCAAAGAATATGAAGAAATGAAGAATAAAAGCAAATGTTTCTGGAAAAAATAAAACATAGCTTTAGATCTCAAAGTGGTAATGCTTTGGTTGGTGATATCCCTATAAATGTACCCAGGAGCAATGAATATGGGGCCCTCAGAGACTGAGTTTGGTAAACTCACCCAATGGAGTCTGATTTTCACAATGGCTTCGCCCGTTAAGCAGCATCCATTTAAAGCGTTTTGTCTGTATAACCCAAAGCACTAGGCTCCAGGGTGTGAACAGTTGGGAAGTGATTCGTGTCCACAGCTAAGATACAGCATGCACTGCCTCCCCTAGTATCACTCCTCACCCTGCTCATGCGGGAAGGGGACCAGGCGGGAAGGGGACCAGGCCCATCCAAGTGTCCTTATGCACACTTGTGGCGCACGCACAGGTGAGAAGCACGACACGTCCCCAGGGCTGGAAGCTGTTAGTATGCTGTGGTCTGACACTCATGTAGTGTTACCAGTCTCTGCGGGTGGCGACCCAACCCTCTCTAAAGACGGACAGGGTCCAGGCATGCAGCCACGGGCACAGACAGCAGTGTGATGACACAGGCCACTTCCTTGAGACCACACACACCAGGCAGCCCCATCTAGAGCCAAGGGGAACTGAACCGCTGAACTGTTAACTATCTGAAGCTCGGCTCGTTGCTTCTTCACAGTTGCAACGAGCTTTCTAAAATGTATTTTCTTCTTGTGATAACAAAACAAGGTGTTAAACACACAGAAGCCCCAGCTCTAATACATTTCTGGGGCAACCACCCACCTCCTTCCCTTTCACTCACTGGAGCGTGTCCTGGTTCTCCTCAGCGCTCTAAATAATGCATTACTTCACGCATGGCTACTGGTGAACTTATTTATGGATTCCAATTCCCAAAGATCAGAAGTCATTGGTTTCACCCCACGCCACACCTCTTATGTTCCCCACTGGCTAATTTTAACTCTGAGATCCCCCATGCTATCACCTTGCAGTGTTTCCTGCCTCCAGCAGGCTGCTTTTTGCTTATTTCTTCCTCCTTCTCCCTGAATTTTTGTCTTCTGTTTTTTTTTTTTTTTTTTTTTTTACACTTCTGGGCCAATAAGACCTTCTGAGATCACCAAGTGTTCTATGCTCTTCCCACCTGCATATTTCTTAGAGCTCTCCTCTTCTCCCTCTGATAACACCCTCCCCATTTGATCTGTCCTTTCCTTCTGAAATCGGTATCTGTCATCTGCTGAACATCCTGGAATTCCTACATCTCTACATTTCATCTCCTTTACCTGTTTCTGGTAGACTTCCTTACTTTGGCTTTTAATTTACCTGCACTGGTTTTTTAGGGCTACATAGGTCATTGTGTAAAAATGACCACAAATGCAGTGGCTTAAAATGACAGAATACAATTCACTATAGTTTTTATTTAAGTTTTTTTTTAGCAATCCCATTTTAATTCCCAAGAACTCTTACTGCTATTGCTTCATAGCTTCCTATTCCTTTTCCCTGAGTACAATCGATACGTTTTAAAATTTCAGATGACATCCACTGACTTTTTAAAAATTCAAGTTATCTATTTTTTGCTTTCTGTTTTCCCTATTTAACCTGTAAGTTTTCCTTAAATTAGTTCATTCAGTAAATATTAACTGGTTACATATACTGCATCAAGCACTACTCTGCAGCAGGAATACAAATTCCAACTTCCTGCCCTTATGTAATGGCATTTCACTGAGGGACAGGCAATGAATATGCATATCCGCTGCCAGGTCTGAGGAGCATTTAAAGCAAAGCCAACCGGGGCGCACTGAGTGACAGTGAAGGGTGACGGGTTACTTTGTGTGGTCAGGAAAGAGCTCCCAGATGGATACGGTTTTACGACACCTGAAGGTCGAAAGGGACACCAAGGACGCAGCCTGCAGACTTAGAATCCACAAGGGGCTCAGGACGAAGCACGCAGGGTGAGTCTCAGGAGACCAGGACAGCAGGGAAGCCGGGATCCAAGAGAGGACTCATGAGGGCATGAAATCAAGGAAACCCCATTCCAACCCACAGCCGCGCATGTCAGGGTGAGCGCTGCATTCATCTGGAGTGAAGCAGGAAGCCGCTGCTCTTCTGAGCCAAGCCCAGCCAGACACTAGCATAGAGCTCAGCATGAGGCCGCCTGAATGGGGCCAAGGGTGAAGAATCAGGAGGAAGCTGCTGTAATCAGCCCAGTGAAGACTCAGGATAGCGAGCAGAGAAAAGTGGAGAGGGGAAGCCGAAAGAAGGAACGGTGTTCAGAGTCCCTTCCGGAGGATGTGCTCATGAGCCAGATGTGCCAAAAAAGAAAAGTGACCAAGAATGGTTCCAAGTTGACTGGTTCCTGCTACTGTTCCCATGGGAGAAAAGGAGGCCAGGTTGGCCAGAGGTCTAATAGTACAGCCAGGAGGGAGGACTAAGTTCCGGCTCTGTCACTGGCGCTTTGCTAGGACACAATACTGTAACTGAGAGGAGGCGAGGCTGACTGGGCTCACCGTTTCAGTCCACAGCTGCTGGCTCCAGGGCACAAATGTCATAGTGGGAGGGCCTGAAAAACAGAGGCTCACTCTTTGCTGGCCAGGAAGCAGACAGAGGACCGAGGAGCCAGGGACAAGAAATGCACCTTCCAGGTCACGCCCAGGGACCTGCCTCTTCAGCCCATAGGGGTGGGCCACAAACGCATGAGTCAATGAATCCACTGATGACAGCGCCAGTCCCCAAACCCAGTCACCCTCCAAATCTCCACCTGTAAGGTTTAGGGGGGACATTTTAGATTTAAACAACAACAGGCTCTGTTCTGTTGAAGGTTATGGGAATAACAGTTAATAACTATGTATCATATATTACAAAATACCTGGGAGCAGGCTGTGAACGTTCCCACTGTAAATGTTTGAGGTGATGAATGTGCTAATTACCCTAACTGGATCAGGAGGGAAACAAGCTGGGCAGGGCGGGGGAGGTGGACGTCTGTTTAACACAGGTGAATCTGGGGATGCTCCTTCCTTAAGTAGCCACCGAGTCGCAAGCTGGATGTGTGAGTGTCAAGGTCAAGAAGGCAGCGAGGCTAACCGTGCATACCTGGGAAGCCCACTGGTACCTGATTCAAGGGGCTGAATGAATCACCTAGAGCAACACCAGTGACCAGCCAGCTCTGTGGGCAGCAGCCCCTTCCAGCCCACGTCTCACTGTTACTTTTGTAAGCAAAGCTTTGTCTGGATGACACAGCCACACGCTTGCTGTCTATGGTCGCAAGGACCGGAAGGACTGAACTCAGCAGTGGTGGCAGAGACTTCATGGTTTGCAAAACTTACACAACATCCTATCTGGTCCCTTTGTCAGAAGGTGCACCAAGCCCTGTCCCAGGGACAGTAGAGAAGGGGACTGAGAATACAGGCATGTCTGAAGTGTGAGTCCCATCCATGAGAGGTCCCCAGTGAAGTAAGTGAACCCAGAGAACACTGCTCCCAAGGCAAAGACGAGGAAAAAGGGTGAAACCAAGAAGGTGGTGGGCTACGAGGGGCGCTGCTCCAGGCAACCCCACCTGTCCACCTTCCCTCCCGACACTCCCGAGCCCTGCAGGAGGACCCAGTGCAACCCACAGTTCTGCACAGAGCTGAGGCAGCCCCTGGAGCTGCCACACTGTCACCCTCCGCCCTGCGAGGCTCTTCCTCCTCGTCCCGCCTGCACCCGCCTCACCATACCTCCCTTTTAAAAAACCTTTCATAAAATATCCTGAGATCTCCAACTCTGATGGCTCCCACTTGTGCTGTTTTCAGATCAGCCTTTCTCACGGTCACTTACTATGGCCTTTCTAGAATATTTATTAGCAGAGAGGCGAGACCAATCATTGGAGTCGACCTGTCGCTCCATCTAGGTATGTCACTACAGTCAAAATCACAAGGCCTCTGCCCGAGCCGCACACATGAGGCATTGCCAAAGTCACTCCTTCCCCTTGGACTGGTCCCCAGTTGGAATTTATGTGGTTGTTTTGTAAGTTATCTATGCATCTTTCTCTCATGTGGTTGAGAATTTATTACCTGTAGTAGCAAGTGAGAAAAATGAATGCAACATGAAACCTGCCTTTGATACTGTTTATCTACTTAACAGCCACACTTAAGTCAAGAACCGAAATACTATCACAAACTATCACTGCAGCCATTTATGTGTGCTTATGAGTTTACTGGTTAATAATGACTAAAACTAGCTTTGTTTGACTTTTCTGGTAAAATAAGGAAATTTAAAAGAAATCTACAAATCAGCTCCAATATACAGATCACAATATTTCTGTTTCACAACACTTCTGTTATAAAACTTGGCTGTTTCAAGGATCAAAACTCCAATCCAGTCCTTCTATATTCCATGACAAGTTTTACAAGACGAACCAACCTAAAAATAACAAGGCTGCCAGAACTTACTCACAGAAGTGTAAGTTCAAATGTATTCAATGGCCTATTTCATCTACTATTCAAATGATGTATTTAAAAAATCAATAATTTATCATAAGCAAACTAAAGAACTATATGATTCATTCTCATTCTAAAAGAACCTTGAATCACTCACAGCCCTGTTTCTGTAAGTCAGTCATCTACATCTACCCTGGAGTAACAAAAAAAAAAACAATTCTGGAAAGCACAGATTTTCCTTATCCTTTTTTAAAAAATGTTTTCTTATCTTTGCATTTTTTTATTTTGAAGAGAATAAAACCAAGCAAAATAAAATTGCATAAAGCCAATCAAAACAAAACAATGAAAGTGATACAGGACTTCAAAACAGGATAACAGGAAATCAACAATGGCTACCATAATATGTCTTGTTATTTTCAAAATAACTGCCCATACCATCAGACATAATTCTCTATCCTTTAAGAGAAGTTTAAGATCTAAAAACCAGAACTTTTAAGTTATAGATACAACAAAACAAAAACAGCCAAGATATCCATGCAATACTGACAAGCAAGCACAGGTCTCTGGCCCCTGGCAGTTACGCCTAATTTCCTCCTGGTTTTACAGTCGATTCAAAGACCACAGAAACTCACTGCAGTTTGGGGCCCAGGAATTAATTAATTAGGGCACTTATAAATCTTCAATTTTTAACATATTCCATTACTTTCACCTTTGACCAAGTTAAATGATAAGTCTGTCTAATGATTTACAGTCCAACAGTAAAAAGAAATAAGGTTCACTTAATATCCACACTGCAGAAGTCAACCTGGGCACTGCTTCCCAGACTGACACCCACAGACCTCCATGTCCAGTGTCACTGGCACGTCATCAGTGTCCTGAGGAAGGAAGACAGTTCGAAGATTTGGGGCAGGTTCCCTCACCTCAGAATTTTCCAGAACTCTCATGCATACACCATTCCTGTCCAGGAAGGCAATAAAACAAGATGTGCTCTAATTGGTCAAACTGTAAAAGCCTTTTTTTGAAAGGAAACCTAATACTGTCCTGCAGGAGGCTGTGTCCACCTAAGCAAACACTGGGAAAGGATCCTCCCTGCATGGCTTCATACAGCCAGGTCCAGAGGGCTGGCAGGACAGGGGCCCAGGAAGCAGGGTACCAACAGGGCCGGCCAGCAGCCACAAGGCGGCTAAATCAGCCCATCTCAAAATACTTCCTACGAAGTTCAGCACCAGTTTAAAAAATAACTGTCATTAGACTGAGCCTGGCAGCACACACCGATAATCCCAGCACTCTAGCAGGCTGAAGCAGGAGGCTTGCAAGTTTCAGTCCAGCCTGGGCAATTTAGCAACTGAGCCAGACCCTGTTTTAAAATAAAAAGTAAAGAAAAGGCTGGAAATGTAGCTTGGTGCAAAGGCCCTCAGTTCAACCACTGGTACCACCAAAAAAAAAAAAAAAGACAGAAAAAGGAAGTTATTAATTCACATTCTTAGCGGCAGTAAAGAGAAACCACAGACAGAGATGACAATCAAACTGCTCTGTCTCACACCACTCGGTGTCTCAGACTTTGGATGCTTTGAGGCATGAGGGAAATGTTTCTACTTCAGTAACAATGAATTAACAATTCACACCCCTGCGGGTCTATCCACGCTTTCCAGGATGACAGAATTTGAGGGTAGGGCTACACCAGGACACCTGGCACTGCAGGGCCCCTGGAGGGCGACTTCCCCAAGCTGAGGTTAGTACCTGGGCTAACCAACAGGGCGCAGGGCCATATCAGACACATGCACCATGGTAAGTGATAAAGTACGGGTAGCAGCGTGCCCACAACCCCCCGCACTGGGAACCTCCGAACTCTTCTCCTCTTGTTACGGTGAACATTTCTAGCAAAAACCACCAGAAAAAAAAAAAAATCAGACATGGCCCTGCTGGTTAACACAGCCCTGCCCACCGCATCACCTGGTGGTTGGAGCAGAACTGTCTAACCCCTCCTCGTCCCTTGCTTTCTGCTCCGGATCGAGGGAGAGGAAGTTAACTTGGGGCATTCTAGTGACAGAAGAACTAGAAGCCCGAAGTGTATATGTACCAAAGAAACAAGCGACAGCTTGAGATCAAGAGGCTCAGGACTGCGCCCAGGTCGCCTCACAACAAGGGCGACCGTCCTTGCGGCTCCTTCAAGGTCACAGTTTTAGAAACTGTCGCAGGGGGCAGAAGGTGCTGTGACTACTGTCCAAGGGTCAGGCTAAGGGCCCGGCCCACCCAGGGATCCCCTAGCCGCTTGCTGTTTCTCAATCACCATTCACCTAAAAACTCCCAGCGGCTTCCGCCTCACACTGATAACTGACGCGGTAACCGGCAGTCGGCGACACGGAGGGGGCGGGCCGGCCCCGAGGCGGGGCCCTGTGCACTGCGCGTCCTTCCTCATCACCCAGGACTCCGTGCACAGCGGCACAGGCTGCACAGGAGTTTTCTGCTGGAAAAACCAACTGTTCTATCGTTTCCAGGGAGCCCCGCGCTGCGCGCGTCCCCGCGCAATCCCCTCCCACCGCCAGACTCCCCCCGACGGCCCGGGAGGCAGCGCAGCGCGGACCTCGGTGCCCGCCGGGCTCGGCCTCCCCGGCCCGGTGCGCACTTCGCCGAGCGCAGCCCGGCTCGGACAGCGTCGCTCAGGGAGGGAACGCGCGTCCCGGCGGCGACAGTCACTGTGCACCCGGGAGGTCGGGGAACCCCTCGCCCGCTTTAAGAGTTGGAAGCCGGGGTTGGGCGGGTTCCGGGGCTGCAAGGCGGGGAGGGGACCGGGGCGGAGCTCCAGGCCCAGGCGCAGGCCCAGGCTCGGGGGCGGGACGGGGCGTCCCCGCCGCTGCGTCCGTGTCCCGCCCACGTGGCGTGGCCGGGCGAGCGCAGAGGGGGAGGGGAGGGAGAAAGGGCGCGATCAGCGTGCACACGCGTGGCCCGGGGCACAAGGCCGCGCCGCGCCGCGGAGCCTCCTCCCGCCCCGCAGCTGTTGGCGCCCAGGAGACCCCGTGAGGCCCGGCGCCCCGCGTCCGGCAGCCCCGCAGGAAGACGCACCCCGGAGTCCCCCCCCCCCGCTCCCTGTCCCCTTCCCTACCCGCTCCCCTCCCCCAGCACTCACTGAAGAAGACGCGGAAGTCCCCGGAGCCAGGCTGCCCACGCTCCTCCACGCAGAACCTGGCCATGGCGCGGCGGGCCGCCCCGGCCACCGGCGCCCCCGCGCATCCCCTGCGCCCCCCGCGGCCCGCACGCCACAGCCCGAGCAGCGCGCGCATGGCGACCAGCACCGCACCGGACCGGCCTCGCGCGCCGGCGCCCCCTGCCGCCCGCCGGGCCCGGCCTTGTCCTTATCGCACTACTGTGACACCGGTACAGGCCGCCCAGCCCCGGATGAGGACGGTCATCTCTGACACTTTGACCTTGCCTTGACTTACAGAGCACAGGTGTAGTGGAGCGGCCGCAAGGCCACCTCCCCGTGCGCCCTGTCCTGCTGAATCCGGGCAGAGGTTACCGTCCCAGGGGACGGCGCAGTCCTGCGGTCACAGCTGAGCATATGTCTGAACTGAGCCCGGGTAGCAGCTGTTGGGGAAGGGGACAGTGGTGTCAGGGGCTCACGGAAAGTCGTTTTCTTTTCCTGTGGGAGACCAGCTGTTTAGGGGACCTGTTGTGTCCCTAGGCCGGTGGAAAGATGTCCCAGGACTCTGTCTCTACTCGGATTGCAAACGGGGATTACTTCCTTCCCTACTGCGCAGTTAGTTTCTTTTCCTTTCCGAAATTGCATCCTGAGAGTTGCAAGTCCTGGTCCACCCAGGTTCAGAGGAGCTCTCTGGGCGATGTCGGGAACTTCTTAGACTCAGCCTCCATCCTAAAATACCTGTTAACACTGATGGCTTTGTAATATGTCCACGTGACCACGAGGCTGAAGGAAGACAGACTCCTACACACAAGGAAGAACTGCTCCTTTGGGCATACAGTGCAGAACTCCTGTAATTTTATTCTTTCTTCATGTGAAAAGTAGCGTCATAGTTGGTTTAACCTTTGATGATCTGGTGTTTGAACAAGACAAATTCCTTCTGAGGTTCTGGGGTATTTTTAATGATTCTTCTTAAAGCCAAATTTTCCAGGTGTCTTTTTCAGGCATATTACTGCTTCGTGACCTTAAAAGCCTTAGCTTCTACCGGAGACATGAAATATTTTCTTGGAGAGTTATTCCCCAGATGAACACCATTCAGTGAAACCTGAGGCTTGTAGGTTTCTATCCATCTCAAGAATCCAGCATATACATAGTTCTGAGCGGCCTCCTGTTAATGCCTTTCTGTAACTCTGACGACATATTTTATTACAGGTTATACACAACTAGATTGGGAGAAGCTAATAAAAGTATTAAGCATTTCAGGACACGAATGTTTACTTAAAATGAAATCTTGACACTAATTTCATATCTTATGAATTATGTTCTAAAATGGTGCCAACCTATCAGACGTTTAGAAAGAAAAATGAATTTTATTAAGTTGACTACCTGAGGTTTAGCACAGTAATAGATGGGTTACTTAACATGTGCAAGGCCCTGGGTTCAACCCCCAGCATTGCAAACATAAAAAGTAAGTTTTTACTTCCTTAAAATGCCCTTTTTTGTTCTTTACTATTTACTGAAATATTTGATACCAAATTTAAGAGTGTACAATAGCAATGATATAATAGGTAAACCAGGTTAGCTCCTTTGCTGATTGTAAATATGAATTTCTGAGGTAATGGATATTTGACAGTATGTAATCATTCAGATTTAGGTGTCTGGAGTCTGGGCCTCCTTCCCTGGCATTGCCCGTTATCATTATGGAGCAGGGATGGTTGGATCCTAGGGGTTTCCAAAATGGCAAGTAACACACAGGTATCAAGCATAAAGAATACTGCCGAAGTTTGCAAAACACAAGAACAATAGAGAGTCTTGAGTCGACCAAAATGTATGATTTAGAAAAATTGGCCTGTAATGTGTGGAAGAAGGGCTTAAGTATAAACAAGAGGCGAGATGTGTGGTTAGTGCTAGGCTCGCAGGTGTCAGTGACCAGGAGAGTCTGGCAGTACAAAGAGAAAGAAATACTGGTTTTGAAAACAAAACCTGGTGCTTACTGGAAATAGTGGAACAATGATGGAAAATAAAATAAACTTTCTTTTATCCAAAACCACCAGAAGTCATGTGTTACTCCCAGATACAATAAACTACAAATGGGTGAGGTAGTTCAGAGATAAGATGATAAACTTGCCTGGGAATGTATTATGTCTAAAACAATGTAGAAACCATAGTGAAGTGGTGCATGTTTGTAATCCCAGCCCTCAGGAGGCTGAGGCAGGAGGATTGCCACTAGCTTGAGGCCAACTGAACTATGCAGCAAGAGTCTGCCTGTCCAAAAAAAAAAAAAAATTAAATGCAGAGAATTCTTGTGACACATGAAACTACTTTCCCCAGTGGCATTCTCAGTGAAGAGGTCTCTGAGATTTGAGTTTAATATGTGTAATATTTAAGCTGTATCCCTGTCATCTGTGAGTGGCTGAAGTCCAAAGCAACAGTGAATCAACCATGAGTGAAAGTTGTGTTGTCGAGCAAACAGAACTCGGCAGGGGAACTACTCCTAGAGAAACTGTCACGGTGAATATGCATCATACATTGGTCCAATGATGCATATGATTGGCCCATATAATAATATGCAGTGATGCATATGATTGGTCCATATAATAATATGCATCATAATACATTGGTCTGTAAGATACACAATGCCAAGAGCAAATCCGTGTACACAATGGAACCCACATCTCCACTGTAATGAACACAGTGCAGATACTGATCTCAGAGGAGGCCATGTGTACCCATTTGGTGTAGGGCAATCGCTGTATCCTCTACCAAATGTTGTTTTTGTTTCTTGGCAGGATCTCACTGTGTAGTTCATGCTGGTCTTGAGCTCGCTATGTAGTCCAAACTGGTCTCAAATTCATGGCAATCCTGCCTCACCCTCCTGAGTGATGGAATTATGGGTATGAGCTCCAAGCCTCCTTCCTCTACCCAGCTGTGCTGTAAACCCAAAACTCTAGGAAAATAGTCTATTAAACAGAAAGAAAGAAGAAAGAGACAGAGAAAAGGAAAGGAAGGGAGGGAGAAAGAAAAAATTCAACAGAACAGTGATGGCAAGGGACTTACATCTTGAAAACTATCACTATGTAATATAATACTAGTTTAAGTGTTTTTTTTAAATGTTTTTCTCCTTTTCTATTGTCATCAGTCACATTTTCCTTTTTTGTCAAATGGAAGTCACTTGCGCTTCAGCATCCTAACAGTCCCGTGACAGTGCTGAGAGTGGCCTCCGTGCTCCATCCCCATCTCTGCGACCTCCATGGTCCTTGCTGCCACCGGAGCTCTGCTTCCATCTCGGCAGCTCGGCCCTGGCACCTCGGTGGCCGCATGCTGTCAGGGGACCTGGCTGTTCCGTGGCTGTGGATGGCCTCCCTCCTCAGAGAGCCTGGTGCCCCATTCTTCGTTCCTCATCATCGTCGTCGGGAACATCTTTTGTCCCGTTTTACTTTAAGCAAGGGTCCTTTTCTAAGTTCCATTTCCTAGGTCTGTGCTCACTACTGTCGCTGTCCACACGCCACCAACTTAATGACCAAGGCTGAGGCATGGAGGCCCGTTCAAGACAAGTTTCGAATACCTTGTCTGAAAAGTAAAAATTAACTTTAAACATATATCGCGATTAAATAGCAACGAATTATAACTTCCAACTTCAGGACTTTTAAAGGTGAATAGGACCTCATTTCTGGTAAGGCGGCATCTCGCTGGTAATCATTCTCTGTCTCTCACAGATCTCTGATTTCCACTTGCTTATACATGGGCATAAATTCAGCAGGGTGTTTTGGGTGTGTGTTTGAGAATCCTTGAAAAGATTATTCAAGTAAGATATGAGGACATAGCTCTGAGCACCCTGAATAAGGGAAATATATGTTTGGTCCAAGTGAGGAGAATTCCAATAGGCAGATACCTCTGACCTCTGACAGAAAGCTCAATAAATGATGCAGTTCTAAAATGTCATTTTCAAAAAATGCACAAAACTCTTTATTTAGAAAGTCACCTCAGGAACAGAAGTGGGGAACTGATTACAAGAGGGAAACTGGGAAAAAAAGAAAGACAACACAGGGGGACATTTTTATTTTTGTGTTTTGCAGTGCTGGGAATTGAACCCAGGGCCTTGTGTATACCAGGTACGCACTCTACCACTGAGCTTCCCCCAACCCCATGAGCTTATTATTCGTGAGTTTATATCCACTACAATAAAATGTCTTTTTTTTTTTTTTTTTTTTGGTCTGGGCTGGCCTTGACCTCACTTTGTTGCCTACGTTGGCGTGCACCAGCCTCCCAAGTGCTGGAAATACAGGTGTGCACCACCAAACCCAGCTTCTAAAACCTCATTTGTGACAGCTCAGCCTTTAAGATAGATATTCAGCAGCAAGCTATGAATTTTGTTTGTTGTTGGAAGTGACATCCTTTCACATTTTTTCCCTAACTTTTCACTTTCAGATGAACACCTAAGAACAGACTGATTTGTTTTAAAGCAATTCCAAAGCACCACCAGCGATTCTGGAGAAAGCCACGGTGCACCATCGACACTGCGCATCAGGCAGTCAGCACAAGCCAGGGCCTGGAGGCCTTGAGGGAAGGCTGGAGGGGCCAGAGCTGAGGGCCAGGTGTCCCCGCAAGCCTGATCCTGGAGCCCTAGCTGTTCACTTGCCTCTCTTACTCTTCTGCTCACCAGAAGGCGATGAAGGGATAAATACCAACATCACTCTGCGTCCACCTGCAGGGAATGGGAAACCTCCTCCTGGGACTGGATGTTGAACTGAAGCCTGTTTGATTGCAATAGCTGCATGAGGAATGTCCTGAAAGTGAGAGGGGCTTTGCGAAGAGAGGGAGGAGGTTGGAAATGGATTTTAGGGAATTTTTATTGTATGTGGTAAAATGTAACTGTCCCTGGGAAGCCTGGAGGGTCCTCTGTATTACTCATCAATGCTTTTGGACTTAGACTTCCTCATAGGAAGATGTACATGCGGAGGCCTCCATGTGTTTCAGATGCATGGAATTACAAATATATTTACGCAATCAGGCTCCTATGCTGTCACAAAACACAGAACTTTCATTTAAATTCTATTTTATTTTATTTATTTTGCCTTTTTGAGACAGTGTCTCACTATGCAGTCCAAACTGGCCTTGAACTCACTTTGTAGCCCAGGCTGGCCTTGAACTCACAGTGATCCTCCTGCTTCAGCCTCCCAGGTGCTGTGTTTACAGGTGTGTGCCAGCAAGACCAGCTGTGTTTAAATTTTAGAATAAAATATAAATCTTCAGAGAAATTTCAAGATTCGGGGAGTGGAAATTTCTAATTCAGAGGTTCTCAAAGGGCTCCCCATGCAGCATGTCTGAAACGGTCATGTTTTTTCAGTGTCACAGCAACTGAGGAGCATTCCTCAGGCCCAGGAGCCTGGGGTGTTCAGGTCCTGTGCCTGACAGAGTGCACTGCGTGAAATGATGCTGTGTGTGTCACACATGTGCCATTCTCAGATGTCTCACCAGACACTCATGGAGGTGAAAGATCTGTTCTGAAAAAATGACCTCAGCCTAAAAACCAATGTCCTGTTTTATTTAAGCACAGTCATTTTAGCAGTGTCTTTATATGCTCATGGAGTCTGAGTTGCTTCATCCTTCTGAATTCAGAACTCAATTCACAGTGATTCTCTGCCCCAATGCAAGCTTACAATTATGTGTGTCTCGAGTTCTGATGCCTGAGCATTTGGGTATCAGCAGCAGGTCATTTTATATGGTCAACATTATACTGAGTTTTAAAAATTTATCAAAAAAATAAATAGAAATAAAGAAGCTGTCACAAAAGTGGCTTGGTGAAAGAGAAATTCTGCTCATCCATTTGCCCCTGCTGGCCCGTGGCTGTTTCCTCTCTTCCTAATATTAGGAATAATTAGGATGTAAGCCTCTGTGTGTGAATCTCGGCATTTCCAGCCCTTGTGCCCTGTGCATATCTAGGTGTGGAATTGCTGGGTTGCTTGACAGTACTATGTTTTACTTTTTGAAAAACTACCAAACTTTCCCTTTTCAGATGCATTATTTTACATTTCACCAGCACTGTCCTTTCCTCCACATCTTTGGAGACAGCTGTTATTATTGTTTTAATTATTATAGCCATTTTAGGGGGCAGGATTTGATTGTGATTTTGATTTGTGTTTCCTTAATGATCAATGAAACTGAACATCTTGTGTGTTTGTTGTTCATTTCTTTCTCTCTCTCTCTCCCTCTTTATTTATTTATTTATTTATTTATTTTGTCTTTTTGAGACAGGATCTAGCTATGCAGTTCAGGCTGGCCTTGAGCTCACTTTGTAGCCAGGCTAGTCTTGAACTCGCAACGATCCTGCCTCAGACTCCCAAGTGCTGGATTACAGACGTGCTCCTCCACACCTGGCATTGTTGTTCATTTCTATGTAATCTTCAGAAAAATATATACTTCATTCCACTGTCCACCTTTAAAATCAGCTGTTTGTCATTTTGTTGTTGAGTGGGATAAACAAGCCATGATGTGTATGTAATTTTAGCTGAGAAAAAGAAAGAGGTACAATACAGTCTACAACTTGGCTGGATGTGAAAAGCAGTCTTCTGTGAGAGAAGTCAGACACAAAAGGTTACCTATTATACCGGGTCCTTTACACAAAATATCGAGGCATGGCAAATCTGTGGAGATTGGCTATCAAAGGATTAGAGGAGGGAGAAACAGGAAAGGATGCTTACAGATAGGAGATATGCTTCCTGGGTGATAAAAGTATTTTGGAACCAGAGGGAAGAAATGCTTACACAATACTGTTACTAAATGCCACTAAATTGCATGTTCTGAAGTAGTTGATTGTTATGTGAATTTCACCTCAGTTTTTTTAAGGGGAGAAATCTATTCTAATAAGTTTGTTTTTTGGTTATTTGTGTGTGTGTGTGTGTGTGTGTGTCTTTTTGAGACAGGGTCTTGCTATGTAGTTTTGGCTGGCCTTGAGCTCACTTTGTAGCTCAGGCTAGTCTTGAACTTGCAATGATCCTCCTGAGTGCTGGGATTACAGGTGTGCACCATCATGCCCGGCTGTAAGTTTGAAAACAACTGCTTTATATGTTCTTGATATTTTTTGTTACATGCACCTTATTGGCAACTTATTAGGCCTGTGAAATCATTCTCAAAATGTTTTAAATGCGTATAGTAAAATACATAAGACACTAACTATATTGAAATATATTTATAAAATATTTCACAAAACATGTCTGTGTTCTGATGACATACTTTCTTCTTCCCTTGGTACGAAATGACTCGATGTGGCTGCAGATCTAATACTACCTTAATTTTGAAATAGTGCTGGGTATAATTATATTCACAGACATACACAACATCTGGAAACTGACATAACAATTACATACTGTCTCTATCCCAGACAACAATCATGCTGCCTCTATTACAGGGTTTCTTGCCGATGTGCTATGCTTTACCTAGAAGTTACTGACACAAAGATGAGATCCTCTCTTAGAGTCCAAGTTCACCGACCTTTAAATTGTATTCAGAATTACAAACATCTGGCAAGCAGAAAGGAGATAGAGTCTTTCTCCTTTGCACTTAGAAGTTGTTAAGAAGAGAGGAATAAGGAAATAGGGGAGACGATCTAAATGAAACAAAAAACATCCACTATTCTGGCACATTGAATTTCCCTTTAAGACTATCCTGATTAAAGAGCCAATAAAAGGCATGGCAAATCTGTTACTATCCTTTAGTAATCTTTTAAGAATGCTTTTCTCCCTTATTTTAAAAGAGATTTTGAAAAAAAAAATTTAAAGAGATTTTTGTTCTAAGTTTCAATGAACCAAATGGTCCAAGAAGCTGATTCACTCAGCAAATAGAGATGTAATTGGTTGAGTGATAAAAAATTAGTTTAATTCCCTCTTGTCTGAAAAAAGGGAGTTGTTACCATGTAGACATTCTTTTCTGACTGATTTAATCTAAGTGAAAATAAGCCCATATACTTTTTTTTCTTTTTTTTTGAGACAGGGTCTCACCATGCAGTTCAGGCTGGCCTTGAGCTCACTTTGTAGCCCAAAATGGCCTTAAATTCACAGAGATCCTCCTGCCTCAGTCACCCTAGTGCTGGGATGACAGGTATGTGCCACCACATCCAGCCATCCATATGCCTCTTGAAAACAGAAAATTATCATGTACTGCAAACATATACTAACAAAAAAATAGAAAAAGAAAAACCAAATTTTCAATCAAGTCCAGTAATTTGCAGAATATATTCTACATGATTTTCAGTATGCCTGGCTATTTACTAAATTGGATTTAATAAGAATCACATGTCCAATTTAACTACATATTATTAAATGCTACCAAAAAAAGGACAGAAAGTTTTGCTTGATTAAGTATTATTACTGTTTCTAGGCTAAAGTAATCATGAAAAACTTCAGCTCCAAATGACACATTATAAATCCCTTGAATATTATAAACATAGTAATCACAGTAATCCTATAATCCAATTCTAGGGTCGAGCTATTAAATTGGTAATAATAGGTCTTGAATAAAATCTAATGAGACAACCCATTTTCTCTGTCCACCTTCCAGATTTCCCCTTAGGCCTTGAGCGTATTTTAAAATGATTTAACTGTAGAACTTCTAGTTTTTCTCTTTTATTCATATCCTAATTACATGGGATAATGGATTTCAAATTGGAGTTGAAAGAACCCTGGGCTCCAAAGTAACTCAGAGAAATAGATTTCATGTAATCCCTTGCAAGAAGATGCAGACAGGATAAATTATGTCAGGCACCATTCCCACACGTAGAGAGAATCCCAGAGTAATGTGGAATAGTCTCATAATTTCAGGTAAGGAGAAGGGTCAGAATCTTAGTAGTGGAAATAGTTTTTAGAAAAAAGAACTCTTCATTTTCTCTTTTACTCAACTTGTTATAAATTTGACTAAATTTATGAAGAACATGCAATGTGTCAGAAAGTAGTAGCACAGTAACTGGATATAGCACAGCAGAAAATAGGAAAATTGTTCTGTGATAGTGAAAGTTTGGTGAAGGACTCAGGCATTAAACAAGGAATTGCAGAAGTGTATGGATTGGATTAACATTTAAATAACTCACAATATAGAGAAAATATAGAGAGGTATTGCAGGGAATAACATCAAGACCTGACTTACTGGAGGTCAAGGGAGGGCTCTGTGAGGATGTGGCATTCAGCTGGTGGCTAAAGGGGAAATAGGTGCTAGCCAAGGGAAAGTGGTATAGGGAAGAGAATGTGCAAAGGCCCTGTGGTCCTGTTGGAGAACTATCCCATGACAAAGCACTTGCCAAATGTACACAATATAAATTTGCCACAGGTTGAGTTTTCTAAGGAGAAGTGGAACCTGAGATGAGAAATTACCAGGCAGTGGTTTTGTAAACAGCCTCTGTAGAAGGCAGAAGACTCAGGATTTGGCAGTTGTGACCCAGACCAGACAATAGATTTGGTGGACCCTGCAGGGAACACTGCAGGTGCGGGTGCTGGTGCCGGTTGCACGGGGCTCCACGGTGGGAGGGTGGACAGCAGCTGAGGTGGCCCTGGACTCCCCTGCTAATAGCACCATGGGAGAAACGAGTCCCTCCTGAGAGAAGACCTGCTGGTCCCTCTCCACGGCCCCTACAAGGCCCAACTTCATAAAACGACTACAAATTGAGCAAAAGGAAAACAGCACCCCCATAACACACTGAGTAGGGGAGAGTAGAGAATCCCCAGAAACCACCAATTATCTGTAAATACTGAACTCACACTGCACACACATTTCTGGCAATAAGGAAATGAAAAGCAGGGTAGAAGACTTCATTCTTCAACGGCATTCTGTGCTCTACCCTGGCAAAGACTTAGTGGCAGGCAGTACCCACAGCAAGGGGGTGAGCGTGTTGCTGCTGCCTGTCCCAGGGCCTGGCCAGAGGTCCCTCGCAGTGTGACGAGCTCCCTCAGGGAAGCAAGCCCGAGACACAGGGAGTCGGAGTGACGTGGCCCCGGCATTCCGCACCACACGGAAAGGTAACAGTGGGATGATTCCCGTGAGTGTCTCTCCAGTTCAAGAGGAAAGTAAACAAGACGTTTCCCGAGGGATGTTTTCGTAAATCCATCTCAAATTCCAGCCTTCTCCTGACCCGAGAACACAACAGGAAAGATTACATGTGTGTCTGTCCAAAACTGTAGTTTTTATTTTTTCTTTTTTTTTTTCTTTTCTTTTCTTTTCTTTCATGCTTTCTTTTTTTTCTTTTGTTGAAAAATATGATGGAAAGAGCTCTCCTGTGGTCAGGGGTTAATGAGAGAGAGAAGCTGGGATAGAAGAAAATTCCCAGGATGGAGAAGAAAGACTAAACCCAGCAGAGAGGCAGGAACAGTGCAGGTTCTCTCCCAGAAGGACAGGAAGTGCAATGGGGTTGTGATTTGGAATATGTAAAACAGCAGTGGTCCTTCGTGAGCATTGGTAAAGAAATAATTTAGATGTTTGTGTACTTTTAAAAAACTGAAAGTTAGATTTTCCTAAAAATTTTTATAAGGAATTCTTTATATATTCTAGCTATTAATCTTCTGTCCAAGGAATAGAAGGTGTCATAGTTACTTTTCTCTTATTGCTGGGACAAAATACCCAACACTCAAAGTTAAAGAGGGAAAGGTTTTTTAGCTCATAGTTTGTGGAAGTTTCAATCCATAATCAATTGGCTCCAAGACAGGGCGGCATGGTACAGGGGCAACAGCTCAAGGTGGTGGAAGACAGCAAAATCAACAAGAGCAAAAGGGGAGAGCAAATCTCATATCCTCCTTCATAATGTATGCAGGCTACCTGCCCTAGAGCAGGTAGGTGTAGCACTCACACCATCTCTGTGCCCTGCTTTTACACAGGCTCAGGATGTTTACAAAGTGAGGACCCTGCCGGAAAGCTGAGTTGCTTAGTTAAGCTTCTAAACTTCTCATGTTAACACAATGTATCAACTATTACAGGTGGCAAAATTTCTTCCCCTTTTGTAGCTTGTCTCTTCACTCTGTTGGTTGTTTCCTCTGCTGTAGAGAAGCTTTTTAATTTGATAGTTTCATTTGTTGATTCTCAGTATTATTTCTTGTGCCATTGGGGTTCTGTTCAGAAAGTCCTTATCTACACCTATGTCTAGAGTTCTATCTATTTTACTTAGCAGTTGGATTAAGAGTTTCTGTTTTAGCATTTAGTTTGAGTCAACACCCATTTTGATTTTAATTCAGTGTACGGTGAGAGATAATCTTCTACATGTGGATATCCATTTTTCCCATCACTATTAAAGAGGCTATCTTTCCTCAGTGGAGTACTATCCTGCCATAATGATAAACTTGAAGAATTCATAGGCAAATGGGTGAAACTTGAGACCATTGTATTAAGTGAGATAAGTCAAACACTGAAGCTTAAGTAACATAGGGTTGTGAGCAAAATAGAAGATAGACAAAGTGAAAGTAGGAAAATTTTTTCAAAAGGACAGAGGAGCAAGAGATGGAGAGAGAGGCACAGAAAAGGGGATGGGGAAAAAACTGAAGGGAAAATGATAAGCATGGAACTTTTGCAAATGGGAAAGGACCAAGAGATAGAGGGAGCTGGGAGGGAGAGGATGGGTAGAGTGTGAAAGACAAAACAATACAGAAGAGTGAGAAAAGGAATGCAGGTGTGCTGTGTACATGGACCAACTCCTCGCGATAATCATAATCACCACGTACTGCAACATGGGCGAATAAAAGTTTTATAAGGAAAATCAACATCTGCCACCATGTTTAAGCGGGCCCTCTCCCTCTTCTTGAAGAGTTCTCTTTTGCTCTAAGAGACAGCACTCTCGTAAGTCTTCTGCTCAGGGGTCCCTGCCTGGAGCACATTGAAAGGGAGTCTGCAGCTAAGGAAGACGCTTCTGCTACTTGGCTAGTGTGTCTTTCCTGATTTACCTTCCAAGCCACTTAATTACAAAATGTAATTTTCCCCATGGGGACATTTAATATTATATTCTTTAAGAGAGCAGACCTTTCTGTTGCAAATAGGACGAATAGCAATACTCTACCACCGATGCCCTAATTAACATACTTTGAGTTTAATGACATTTATGGCAGTTGCCATAATTGGAAGCTTAAATTTCATATAAAAGATGATGCTCCTCGAACCTCTGCCCAGTCTCAGGTTCTAAGTTCCCCAGGAGGGGCCTCTCAGATGTGCCCTTTACTGAGATGTGCCCTTGGAAGGACCCAGAGCAAAGCAGCAGGGCTTCCCTGCCCGCTGCATGCTATGGAAAACAGCTCTGATTGTCGGTGAGGTTCCACCCCATGTCACAGAGGACCCATGGGGCTCAGCACTCTGGGGCCATCACCACAGCCCACCCTCCTGGGTTGGCAGGTGATGTAGTAGGCTGTGAGTTGTATGCACGGCCAGGGCCAGGGTTTGGCCTCACTAACTGCAAGGAGGGCAAGAGGAAGTAGGAAGCTGTAATTAGACAAGGTCTTGTTTACAAAGCCTAGCAGAATGGAAGCCATGCAAGGGCCACTCCAGGACAGCAGTTCACTTCCTCGAGCATGAGAGGAAATTCAAGAAATGCACCATGGTCTTGGGAGAGCGCGTTAGGACAGTGCGAAGCCAGCTAGAATATTAATATAATGGCTAATCCTCATATACATACTTTCAGAAGCTGCGACTTACTTCTAATATGCAGTTACAAAATGTACCTATTGTACTGTGACATATGTGTAATATATATGGGCTATTGTTTCTTGCATATCACTTTTTAAATTTTTTAAAATTCCTTTAAAAAAATTTTTTTTATTTTAAAGAGGAAAAAACTAAGGAAAGTAAAACAGAATCAAATCCATCAAATTAAACTGGAATAAGTGATACAGGACTTCCAAACATTATGAAATCAACAATAGTTACCACAGTGCCTTTGTTATCTTCAAAGTAGCTGCAGAAACCATCTTTGGACATACTAAAAAATCGAACAGAAAACAATAGAATAGAAATAACAAAAACAAAACAATAAGTGAAATAAAGGACATCAACACAAGTCAGTAGTATATAATGGCTTCTATAACATGTCTGGCTATCTTTTAAATAGCTGCTCATGCCATCAGAGTCAACATAAACACAACAAAAGAAAGTGAACCCTCCCCCCCAAAAAAACAATGGAAATGGTATGGCATCTGGGCGGGGATCTCCTCTCATGGGGCCTGTTCCTCTCCCTCCACAGAAGTCCGTGAAAGGCACTGACTCATGGAGAGAGGCTTGGATCTGGCTCTCCCCACACTGGCCATGGCCTGCACATGGCACTGGTATCCCTTTTTTTAATTTTAAAGAGAGAAAAGAAAAACCAGAAAAATCAAGAAGCAAACAAAGATAACAATGACAAAAGCAAAATGACAACAACGACAATGACAACAACAAAAATCAGCAATAGCTATATAGGCTTTCAAAATAACATAAGGGTTTAACAATGGTTGTTATACTGCATATTGTTATCTTCGAAAGAGTTGCTCAGGTTACCAGATACAGAAATAGAGCAAAACTGTAAAACAGAACAAAACACAGGACTTCAAAACAAGACAGAAGGAAATCCCTCACAGTTGCTAGCACATATATTGTTATCCTCCAAATAGACGCTCAGACCATCAGCTTTTGGCCTGCAAAGTCAATCAAACAATACAAGCATTATTTTTTTTTTAACTTCAGCTACTATCATCTCAGCCTGATTTCGTCTGAATCAGCTCGCTGCTTGGGTGGAGAGGGGTTTGTTTTTCTGGTCTCCCAGCCCACACACCAGCTGGCTCATGGGAAGGCATGGTTTGGCTTCTTGATTTTTGATTTTAATTTTTCATTTTTCTCTTTAAAATTTTTGTACTAAGCTTTACTCCAACTACAAATAATATCAAGTACCTAGGTTGTCTGCCATGGCCCTTGCTGGCTGGCTTTGGTGTCACAGTGCTACCCACTCAGCCAACAGACAGGTAGGCTTTTCCTTGAGCAGGTAAGGAGCTGCTTTGTCCCTGCAGCAGAGAACACACTGGCCACTGGTGGTCCTGTCTGATGAAATCATTTTTCTTATAATGTTTGGCTTCAAAGACTAAGAAATAATATTTCTGTATGTAAAAGAAAACTTAGGAATTAATCCTGAAAATAACTTCCCATTTATCACCTCCAAAGTTACAAAAAGAAATCATGTAAGTAAAAACTAGTGAGACAACTTTTAAAAAGATGAATAGAGAGATGTCAGGACCAAGCTGTTCTTGTAACTTCAGAAATCTATAGCTGGTCATTAGCTTTAATTTTTCCTAACCTCTGTTAGCTTTTCTGATCACCACTGTTACTTCGATCACTAGAAAAGTTCAGATCTCCCCATTGTAGCAGTAAAGCTGGATTTTTTTTCCTCAGAAACTGCACAAGTGATCAAGTATTTAATCCCAATTTTAACAAACATTTAAATAAACATTTAGGACTTCCTTCCAGCAGTCACAGTTATTTTGCTAATGCTGCCTTACCCAAAACACTTAGGTTGACTTTTCTTGGAAGTGTCTTCCAGTGTAGGTTATCAGACACTCAGAAACATTAACTTCATTACTCATAATGATACCTTGTTTTAAATCCCCAAATGTTATCACCTAGTGAAATCATATCTTTTCTCTGCTCCTGTCTCCAAATGCTCTTTAGTTTTCAAAAACCAACTTCTTCAGGGACAAAGGTGTGTTATTACTGAGAATATTCCAAAAAGAATGGCTCAGGTTTCTATAAGACTATGCATAAGTGGTTGGCCAGTCCAATTTCCAAAACACCTCCAAGTTTCTCTTCTCATTTTTCATCGGTTCTGTTAGTCCCAGGAGGCAGGCGAAGACCCTAAGGCCTGAAGTCATTTATTTGATAAATAGTTGTGGGAGGCCCACTGGGGCTAACACAGGAAGAACCAATCATATTTCCAAAGTTATCTGGCCAGTAAGCTGGAGACCAGGATGAATTCTGTGCTCCTCACCCTGCCCAGGGCAGATCCTATGTCCCACGGGGTGAAAATGGTCATCAAGCACATTATCGCATTGTTACAATGGAGCACACATTGCTCCGAGCCTCCCTCCTCTTCCTCCCCCTGGGTTTGAACATGCTTCTCCCATCATTTCTGCCACTTTCGGCAGCAGCTCTGGAGTTCTCTTTCTTGAGTGTCTTAGGTTAAGTGTCAAGGAGGGGAACAGGAAATAAAAAGGCCCCATGGGTTGTGGATGTGAGCCAATCCTCCATGATGAGTGGATTTATTTATCACGTATCACAAACAGATTAGTAAGAAGAGGAAAAAGAATTCTGCTCCTAGGATCATCAAAGGCTTAGAATACATGAAAAAAAAAATTTTAAAAATAATCTTTCAATGCACTAAACAATTTTTTTCTTTCATAGTCCTTTTGACTTTGGAGAAGAGCCAGCAGTCTTGGGTGCCAGAGCTGTAGAACAAGATGAATGAAAATACATTGCCATGAATTTGAGACAGGGTCTCACTATGCAGTTCAGGCTGGCCTTGAGCTCACTTTGTAGTACAGGCTGGTCTTGAATTTACAATGATCCTCCTGCCTCAGCCTCCCCAGTGCTGGGATTACAGGCATGTGCCACCATGCTTGGCCACTGTAATGGTTTTATTTGTCAGAAACTGAGAGAGACATTTTGAATCAATTCAGGACATGAGGCAGACACGATTACACAGTAAACACACTCAGGAAAGAGGTCTCCAGAAGCTGCTGCAGAGAGTGGCCAGAGCCTTGGGAAGAGTGTTGGAAGCAATGGGAAGGATTTGGGGAGAAATGATGGCAATGTTTCCTACTGTAATAAAATTTTTAAAAAGTTATAATTTAAACTTTCACCATCATTTTTTAAAATCACATTTCGTAGTTGCTGTTAAAGCCACGGTGTTAGCACCAGTAGTCCGAGAGGACCATACTCACCCAGGAGCACACACCACAGGGCGAGGCCGGGAAGGAGGCCGGGCCACTCTGCCCGAGCTTGCTCTGCTCCACCCTCGCGGCCTCTGACTGCTGCGCCTCCCGGACCCTCTTTCCTGGGCTCCTAACCTGCAGCCGCGGCCACTGCGGCACTCGGGTTGTTGGTGTGGGGGACCTTGAGACCCCCCACCGCCCTCCTCTCCTTGGGCCCCCTCCCCGAGTACTTTCTCAGTTCCCCGGGGCAGTGCATCTGGCGGCTCCGGACCGGACCGGGGGTGCAGTCAGCTGCATGAAGATGCCAGTGGCTGCCTCCAACCAAGGAGCGAGGTGACCTGGGCTGGCTCCGGGTGGCTCTGCCGTTCCCGGGGAAGACAGCACCTCGGCCACGACCAGCACACTTTCCAAGGGGGACAGGCCGCCGAGGCCAGCTCCACCCCGCTGGGCCCCGCTTAGATGCCCAGCCGAGCAGCACCGGCCGTGAACCAGGGTGAATGCTGCCTGTGAACTTCGGGGGGGACTGACGTCCAGCAGCGGTTAATCCAGGGAGCCAAAGTACCTCTGAAATGCACATATCCACGGAGACAGGCAAAACCAGAAATACCTAGCAATATGCATAGATTCTAATTCATTCTTTGGAAAACCGGGCTTCTTACAGGTAAAACTTGGGAGTCCTTGGTTTCTGTTTGGTTTTTCATTTGGGGTTTTTCTATTTTATTTAGTTTTTAAAATCAGTCTATGTTTGCAGTGCCTGATAATCACATTCACCGCGGAGGGTTGGTCCTGCACTGTCGCGTCTTCATGGCTTTTCGTTCCTTACCCTTCTCTCCTCTTCCTGCTCCAGCTCCAGGCCTCCTTGCCATTTGCCAAAGCTTCATCATTTTTCCCTTTAATTCTTTTGTTTAGCTACTCATTTTCCTCCCCTCCTCTTTTCATCCATCTCCTACTCCCTTTTCCATTAAAAAAGATTTCCCCACATTTTATTTTGGTCTTTAGAAAACAATCCCCGCCCCCGCAGCAGGGTCTGTGTGCTTCAGGCTCGCCCTGAATTCATTCTGTGGCCCAGGCTGGCCTCCCACTGCCTCCTGCCTGAACTCCTGAGGGCAAGTCCTTTGTTCTGGCAGGATTTGGTGGATTTGCTATTCACAAACCGCCTCATCTGAACCAGATTTGAATCGCTCTCCTCTAAGCTTTCATCCAGGATGGTGCCGGGGGTTAAGTGAGGGGTCCACAGCGTTTGGAAGGATGGCTTTGTTACTAGTATTTGTGAAATCAGGGCTGTTCACCGTGGTGACTCCGTGTTCTCTGTGGGAGTGATTGGCAGTAGCTCTCCACGCTGTCTTACAAACCCCACCCTGTGAACCCTTGTCTGTGCCCCATCTTGAAGTCTCTGGGTTCTGCACATCTGCAGTGGTATTTGCTGCATTCTGCAGATGCATGATCAGAAACATAGGAGCTTCTAGCCTCTCCCTCTGAGACTGAGCATTACCTGGCCCCACCTGCAAGGAGCGGGCATGTAGGCACCGGACCCTCAAAAGGTAGGACTGACACGAATCAAGGTTCTTACTAAAAGTTTAGCAATGAGAAGGTCACCACTCTTCCTGGAAGAATGAAGCCCCAGGAGAGGAAGCCGGCTGGTCAGAGAGTCCGTGGGGTGGAGGCCTTGTGGGCTTCAGCAGTGACTTGGGGTGCAGACGGTTTTCCTGGAAAGTACACAGCACCACGAAGTTTGCTTAAAACTCCAGGAAATCCCGAGCTAAGAATCTGCCTGCTCCAGGTACAAATGCCTGCGGGAGTGACTAGTTGCCTAGGAAAACGTTCACAATCTCTGGGAAATGACGCTGGGCTGATTCGTGTCAATCCTCCCTAGCCGACTGCCATGATTTCATTGAATTAAGCACTCTTTAAATCTATCAAGAAAAAATGACAAGGAAAAGGGGTGTATCGGGTGGTAGGCAAAAAAGGATTTGGAAAAACTCAATTCTCCCTCCTCACAACGTTCTATTCTCTATCTCCATGTCACAGCCTGTTACCATATTTATACTGTTAGCCTGGGTATCTGTCAAGATATGTGATATTAATGACTCTCTTATAAGAAGAGTTTACCATCTGAATCTGAATATTTATAATATATATTATATTTCTATTACCTGGACTCTTTTTCTTTGTGCGATGAGATGGAGGTATCAGAATACTTTATAGAGGAAAATCCCTCTAACCTCATTAACATTGGCTTTACCCTTTCTCATCTCAGTGAAAGTTTAATAGCACTAATCAGCATTTTAAAAATCTTTTCTAGTATAATGTGTTGATATTGCTATTCCCCGAGGGCCAATAAATAAATAAACAAAATATAGAGAAGCACAGTCACATGGTCAAAGGGGATAGGTCACCTAGTGTGACCCTTCAATTTCACAATTGAGAAAACCAGAGACAGTGAGAGGTTGGTGGCACCTTTCCCAGACCTCATAACATGTCCAAGGTGAGTCCTTCACTGTTTTCCAGCTAGAAACTCACAGGTTCACAGGTTTCCCACATGTCATGGACATTCCACCAGCAGAGGGGGTGGCAGTGTTTCCACACCACGTTGTTGTTGAGTTTGGTCATATTACTTGCTTTGATTTAAGACAGATTATTGGAGACCCTGAACAGCTGAATTTATCTGGCCTCTTATATCATTCCACCATGAAAGTCATAGTCTGCGTAGCTGTTTTATTCAAAAGTCAACGATAGCAACTCAAATTAACTCACAGGTTAATGATGACCTGGTCCCACCCTGGAGTCTAGAGTCCACACCTGGCCAAAAGCATCATCATATCCAAGAGGACAAACAGCAGTGAGTACAGGTTCACAGACAAGAAAAATATTCACTGTTGTAAGCCATTGAAATATTTGGGAGATCTTTGTTACTCAATAGTAGCGTAGTAAAAAATCTGGCTAGAAGTCTCACAAAAGTTAATAGTGCTAGAATATTCCAACTTTATTTCAAGTGGTTATATTGGTTACAATTTGGTTCACTCACATAAGACAGAAAACCTCAAATTTCAGTGACTTTATCAAATTGCATTTTACTACTCTCTTGGGTAATTCAGATATAGTTTAACAATTCAATGAGGTCATTAGACTTTTTCTACTGCATGGATCTCTCCTTCCTAAGATACAGCCCTGATTTAATGGCCGAAGATCACTAGTACAACTTTTCCATCACATCCAAGACCCAGGGAGCATATAGGGTGAAGAAAGAAAGACATGGTGCATGCCCTTACCTTCAACAGAGTCTGCGGAGAAGCCTCACAGAATAGCCACTGAACTTCAGAATGCAAAAGAGTCTGTGAAATAGGGTCTTCAGGTGAGGAGCTATGCACTGAGCAAAGCTTAACAGTTCTGTTGTCAGAAAGACACGCTCAGAGCTGCATACCAGCTGTTTCTATCGTGATGAGGAAGTAGTGTCGCAGGGAGAAGTATCCAGTAAATGTTGGATGGATGGATAATTAGTAAATTTCCGTGATCTAAATAATCAAAGCTGCAAATGATAAATTGGGTTAATCTGTTTATTTAAAATTTGTTTTCTTGTAAATATGATGTTTTGCTATGCATTGTTTGCAGTCCCATTCAGTAAATAGTATTGAGTACAATGATATGAAAAATTTGAGCCGGAAGTTCCCACCATGCTGGAAGTGAAAAGGCCCAGGAAGATGGTACAGAAATACTACTGAGTTCACAGGTGTGAGGAGTGTTAACTCCTCTCTGCCATAAGCATCTGGCCTCTTGGTTCTCTTTCTGAGGGTCTCTCCAGGATTAGTGAAGCTTAGTCCATGAATAGAAGAGCCCCCAAGCCACCAGAAACCCTTCCAGAGATAAGAAAGTGAGCATTATGAGGTGTTTAGCCACTGGACCGGCCTCTACCACACATGCAGGTAGCACCCCTAGTTGTAACAGATGAAAATGTCTCCACAGTTTGCTAAATTTCTCCCCCTGGGTGGCAGCAGGCAAAATTGAGGCCATATTGAGAATTCTAATGCACTTGTCCTGGGGAAATTCTCACAATTTGAAACATTAAAATAGAGCAATACTGTGATAATGATGATGACAATGATTATTTTTGAAGAGATTAAGTTTCCAAAAAGCCTTGACTTGATAATAAATATCTGAAGTTACAATTAATTGAAGTGTATATAAAAAGTTATAATAAGAAAAGTGAGTATAAGGAAGTCAACTTCATTAATTTAAGGAGAAAATACTAGTGTGTAAATACTTATCTTCCTACTCAAATGTGAGACCATAATGGAGAAATTTGGCAAAATTTATCAGTCCAAAATAAAAAAGTGTAAGATGTTATAAAATATAAGAAACAAGTAGCTGGCTATGGTAGTGCATGCCTATAATCCCAGAACAATGCTGAGAGGCTGAGGCAAGAGGGTCACGAGTTCAAATCCAGCCTGAGCAACTTAGTGATTCAGTGACAGCTCGTCTTAAAAAAAAAAAAAAAAATGTAAAGGCCCTGGGATCGATCTCCAATACGGATGGTGGTGGGGGGGGTTGGGGGGTATTTTCAGACTTGGGATAACAGGAGGAACGGAACTCCCAGAGGAGAAAAACAAATACGATATAACTATCCTGACTTTTTGCCTAATGATCCATTGCCAGTGGCGGTGCTGGCAGGAGGCTGCGCTAGTTACAGTTGGAGTCCAGCCTGGGCTACATAAGCAAGTTCTCCCGGAAGTACGGAGACGTCGGCAACCTGATAAAGGGCATTGGCGAAGACTGAACATTCACTCATCTCTAAGATCGGGAATACGACAAGAACGCTTACACTCTCCACTTTTATTCGAAATTTAATGGACAAGCTAGGCAGCTCTGTAAGGAAGAAAAAGAAAATTATGGAGATTGAAAATAAGACATTTTATTTTTTTCCCCAAATTCATTTTATTTCAAGGATAAAAAGAAAAGAAGGAGGAGGAGGAGAAGAAACTATAACAAAATTTCAAAACATGTCAATCGAGGGCAACGATGGTACATACATTGCACATCATCATCCCCAAATTAGTCACCCAGAGCACAAGACATCTGCATTTATTGTCTGAACAAAAGCAGCACAATTCTCTCTTCAGTGAACTCAGAAAAATCAGTAGTATAACTATCTTATTTTTATATACATACACATATACATATGTTTTTTTCCTTCAGCTTAAATGAAAGATTTTAAAAACCACTATCTGTAGATAAAATAATCAAGTAGATAAAAAGTTCTAAAGAATCTGCAAAAAATTACTTGTTAATGAGTGAATGTAGCAAGATCCCTAAAGCCAAACTAATGTTCAAAATGCACTTATATGCATTTGAAATAAATCATTTGAATTATAAATTATCAAATAATTTATGTGGACATGCAAAAGACTTAGAAGACCAAGCTTTTTTGCAAATAAAAAAGAAAGTTAGGGAAAATGTACCAGTTGATTCTAAAATTTACTATAAAAATTCATCAATCAAGGGTGAACTGTTAGCAAAAAATATGCACACAGATCAGTGTAAAAGAAAGTAGAGTTCAGATTCATATAATTTCAAGAAAAAACACAAGCTAATCCAGTGGTAGAAAAGATAATGTTTTTTAAAATGGTACCAGACCAACTGGAAATCCACACAAGAAAAATATGAGCCTGGACCTTCACATATCCAAATTAATTAGAAGTCAATAACAGATCTATGTTTAAGAGACAAAAAAAAAAAAACCCTCCAAAGTTTCTAAAATAATGCATTGTTTCTATGTTTTTGAATCTAGCATAAAGGAATAATATCAAAAGCATGGCCATAAAAAATAGTAATTACTGTTTGTTAAAATAAAAATGCTAATTCTTTGGCAGAAATTGTCATGAAGATGAAGCAAGCTATTAAGAAGAGAAGATATTTACATCACATATATTTGACAAAAGAATTGATTTGAAATAGTAATTTTTACAACTTATTAGTATCATAAAATGAACAGGTATTTTAGAAAAGGAGCTGTATGGACAGCTAATAAACACATGAAATGAAAATATGCTTAGTATTATTAGTTATCAAGAAGTGCAAATTTATAATCATAATAAGGTGCCACTACATACCAAATAAAATGGCTAAAATTAAAAAGTTTTACCACATCAAGTATTAGAGAAGTGAACAATTGTAGTTCTCATATACTGCTGAAAGAAATGTAAAATGGTACTATCATCTTGCTAAAGAATTGAGAAAATTTTTCTATATTTTTATAAAGCACGAGCTATAGTCAGGTGTGGTGTTATACGCCTGTAATCCCAGCACTGGGAGGCTGAGGCAGGAGGACTGATGTGAGTTCAAGACCAGCCTGGGCTATGTGAGTGAGTCTGAGGCCAGCCTATGCTACATAGTGAGACCCCAAAACAAAACAAAACATCTCAAGAAATTAAACTGTTATGTGGCTTTACAAATTATAATCCTAAAAAAAGTTATGATACTAATAAAATTTTTAAAAATTACAACAAGGTTAACAGACCAGGTCAATATATTAGGGTGGCAAAACATAAGACAGTATTGCGAATGCACCAAGAGATTTGAAATATATAATTGTAAGAGACACACTGGGCTGCAAAGTTTAAACAAAAAGAGAAATAGCTGATAACCATTATTTTAATTTTTAACCTGTTTGGGAGAAACAACTAAATTCTAACTTGCAAATCAGTGTCAATTAAATGACACTCAGGCCCTGTGATCTTGCTTGTAAAAGTCAGGGTTTTTTTTTTTTTTTTTTTCAGGAAAGATTTCCATTTCTGGAAATATTATTTAAACATAATATTACTAAAATTCTAGTAAAATATCAAATTAAGTGAGTTAAAATCATTATATAGCAATAGGCTGGAGAGAGTGTAATTCTGTACACCTGAGGCAGGAAAAATCACAAGTTCAAGACCAGCCTGAAGTGCACAGTGAGACTCTGTCTCAACAAAAAGACACACAAACAAACACACACGTGCTTATATATACAACAAAATAAATATTAAGAATATTCATGACACCCACAATGTTAGTATTTTAGAATAAATTTAAGAGCATGTGTTATTTATCTGTTGTATAGACCTTTTGTTTGTATATGTATTACTGGGTGTTTAAAGTGTTTGGTTACACTAAGCATGGAATTATTGTTTATCTTCATGAAGTTAGTTGTCTAAGTTTATCATCGATGTACATTTATGAGTTTAATAAATTATATACGTGAATTTAATGGGCTAAAATTTACAAATTTCTGTCTATACATAAAACCCTCTTGAGCACTAAAGACATATCACCAACTGCTCACGCTCAGACCCAACCAGTACATACAGCTCAAGACTAAACGGCCCTAGCACTAAACACCCCTAGTACATACAGCTCAAGACTAAACAGCCCTAGTCCTGGCGTGCACCAAGAATCTGATACATGTTGAGTGAATTCCACAAGGTAAGCTGTGTTGAGGAGTTTTGAGCATACAAGCACCAACACGAATTTCAAATGTGCATTTTCCAATGAACACAGAGAAGCATGACAGGTAGCAGAGGGAAACCAAACTATGATGCTCTTTAAAAAATGAACGAACAGCCAGGTGTAGTAATGCACAGCTATAATCCCAGCACTCATAAGGCTGAGGCAGGAGGATGGCCACACGTCTGAGGCCAGCCTAAACCACATAGAGAAACTGTCTCAAAAATCTAAATAAATAAATATAAAAATGAACAAACAGATGACGAAAAACAGAGAATTACATGGCGAGTTTTTATCCAGCAAATTACAAGTTAACTGAAATTTTTTAAAAGATCCAGTGACAGTATTCTTCCCTGGTGAAGAAGAGCTTTGAAATTCCTAGTGCCACATCCAGCCCTTAGTGGGTAAATGAGAATGCACACTGATGTCACTGAAAAAGCCAGGCGCCACCAGTGTGTGGTGACACGCGTTCCGTGAACTGGCCGGGCTTTCCACACAGGGATAAATCTGTTTCTTATTTTAGAAAGCAAGAATGTAACAATGGATTATAATGCATTCAGGTTGGAGTTTTGTCTTGCAGAATGATACATGGACCGGACGTGTTTTCAGCCCTGACCGAAAATAACTGCAGGCCTGTCCAAGCGCATGGGCCACCAGACCCGCACAGGTTTCAGAGATAGTCTGTATCCCGAGGAATACACAACTTCAGGAGAAGAAATCGTGTATTGCTCTACTTAGGACAATTAAAAAAAATACAAGATCTTGAGAAGTGCTTTCTATTAATTAAAATTTAAGAGGCTAAGTTAATTTCTTAAAATTTTCCTAGTATGCAGCTCACCAAGGAAGCTCTTTTCCTTTAAGTTCAGACCTCGGCCACACAGCTTCCTCAGTGTTTATCTGTAACCCTGACCTTTGCCTCTTCGTGTGCTGAAAAGGGTGTTTATGGCAATCAGAACCCAGGGGTTGTAAGTGAAGAGACATCCCATTTCCTCTCCCCACTGGTTATTTAGGTCAACGGAAAAGGCACAATACTGTCATTTTATCTATCTCCATAATTAATCAGCGTTAACAAAGTTACTTTTTTTAAATAATCTTGTGTATTTGACCTCTTCTCTTTAGAGTGGTTTACATTCTTTTTTTTTTTTTTTGGTCTTTTTGAGACAGGTCTCTATGCAGTTCAGACTGGCTTTGAGCTCACTTTTTAGCCTAGGCTGGTCTTGAACTCACAGCGATCCTCTTGCCTCAGCCTCCTAAGTGCTGGGATTACAAGCATAAGCCACTACGCCTGGCTTTTTTCTTTTTTAAAAAAATTATTTATTTATATTTTTTATTTTTTGGTACTGGGGATTGAATTCATGACCTTGTACATGCCAGGCAGGCACTTATGCCGCTGAGCTAAAACCCTGGCTGCTTTGGTTATGTTTTTTTGAAAGGTCTTGAACAAGTCATTGTTTTCTCTCTCTTCTCTTCTCTTCTCTTCTCTTCTCTTCTCTTCTCTTCTCTTCTCTTCTCTTCTCTTCTCTTCTCTTCTCTTCTCTTCTCTTCTCTTCTCTCCTCTCCTCTCCTCTCCTCTTCTCTTCTCTTCTCTTCTCTTTTCTCTTCTTTCTTTCTTTCTTTCTTTCTTTCTTTCTTTCTTTCTTTCTTTCTTTCTTTCTTTGTTTCTTTCTTTCTTTCAAGCCAGTGTCTCACTATGTATCCAGGCTGGCCTTGAACTCACGACACTTCTTCTGCTTCACCCTCCCGAGGTGGGATCGCAGATGTGCACCGCCACATCTGCTTTTAGAAAGTTGTATATTTAGCTCAGCAGAGGCTTAAGCTGAAGCTGACACAGTCAAGCGAAGAAGACGCTGAGGCCGCCCCTTCATTGCCATACAGTCACCTCGTCTCCCACCGAATCTGTCCCCGTCATCCCTCCTCTCCCACTTTCAGTCCTCCTCAGCTGTGCTGTGTTTCAGGATTATCCACTAGCTTTCTGTGGCACAAGCTTGTCACTTCCCAGTCCTTCCTAATGGCAGAAATGCATTCAGAGTGGCAGTGAACCCAGCTAGGAAAATCTCTTCCTGTCCCCTCTTCTGGCTGTGCTCCCCGGAGAGAACGCCAGTCAACTGCAATGACGACAGAAGCCAGCAGTTCAGAGGGCACTTCCAAATCCACTGGGGCAAGAGCTCACTGAGGCCTCCTGCATCCCTCTGCTGGCTGCCTGTACGACGGAAGCGACAGTCACGTGCTAAAGGCCACCTGGAAGCTAGTGTGGACCAGGTGAAAGGGCATCGCAAACGTCAGGGGCACAGGTGGCATTTCAGGTACGGGGCTGGAGTTTTTCCTATGGTGCACAATTACGGTCTTAGTGGCAAAGGAACAGCATCCTGGAATCACCGAGAGTGTTAGCAAGGGGACACTTTCCAGGGGTGAGGCGGGCTTCAGGCAGATGGACTGAGTTCAGCTTTAGCTGCGTCAGCTTGTGGGCAGGAGCTCAGGTCCCAGCAGGCTGTGGGCAGGGGGTGCCAAGGACACCTCAGAGGTGTCGCTCTCCACCTGCTGCCTCCTTTCCATCCTACGCTGGGGGAGACGGTGGCCTGTTTCAGGAGTCTAAGTCAGCTGACCAGCTCTGGGGCCTGAGGCACCGTAGGGGAGGTAGAGAGAGTTTGCAGGAGCAAATGGGAAATGGTCAGCACTTCTGACTGCCGAGAACTTTTCCTTTTTCTCCCCCCAAACCCACCCCATAGCCCATCACTAACCCTTTTTACATTTTTTTCTGTAGCAGAAATTGGACCTAGGGCCTCACACACCGTGGCATGGTGGTAGCCATGGCGCTTCTTCCTTAATCTCTACCCTCAGCTTCCAAAAGTAGAAAACCAAACATTTCCTTTCTTTCAACAAATTATTTCCACATTGCAGAACGAATTGTGCCCCTGCTCGGCACCCAGGACCTCACCGCTGCAGTCCAGGTGTTTCTGGGCTCACTTCCCTGAAGCTGCCCGTGGCTCACAGGCTCCACCTGAATTCCAAGCAGCACCCAGGGTTCTTTCTCATCGTCCAGTGTCTGTCATCTTGTGGTCAGGGACTGCGCGATGACCACCTGCCCATGTCCTCTGCCTCATCTGTGGGCTGGGGCCTCCATTCAGTGCCCGCCCTGCCAGCCATGCATCTCTAGCTGTTCCAGGACAATAAAAACCCACAGCTGGGAACCCCCTGCTCCCCAACCCTACTCGGGCTTTTCCCCTGGACACTGAATACATCAACTTCCCTCCCATTTTATATGCACTTAACACAGGTAGTCCTGTCTTCCCTTATTATAATGGTCCTTATTTGGTGCCCCATAATCAACATCCGGGACATAGTAAACACATAGCTTTCATCCATCACTTTGTGATAGAAACATGTGAGTTATCTATGTAACTAATCTATGTTCTAATAGCTACATCTTAAAGAGTAAACAAGGCACATGAAATTAATTTTGGCTTAACCCAATATATTCAAATTATTATTACTTTAATATGTAACCTGTATAAAAATTACTATTTTTGCATTTTTTTTTCAAAGAAGACAAGCAAAATATGGAGTATGTTCGATACATATAGCAGACCTCAGTTTTTATGAGTCATATTTCAGGTGCTAAATAACCATATGCAGCAAGTGGCCTCTGGATTGGACAGAGCATAGAATAAAATAGCAAAATTCTGCAAGGAAGGAAAGATGCTTAATGGCCCAGCACGCTGCAAGTGGAGGCAGGAAGAGCTTCCGGTCTGAAAAACCCACAAGAAAGATGGTAACAAAACAGGCAGGGAGCTGACATCAAGCCAGTGGAGGAGAGGGCACCTGGTAAAACAGCCAGTGTCCATAGGGACAGGGTGTGGCAGGTGGGGATGGAGGTTCGAAGCACGTTGGCACAGGTGAGAGGGGACCTGACCCCGGAGGAAGCTGTGGTGAGTCCTGGCTGAAGCCAGCGAGGGAGGATTGGCTTGGTTTTGCACCTGTGGTCTTGGTACTGCATTTCTGGCTGATGTTGTAGCTGTGGCCCAGTAAGCGACTGCAGGTCTTTGCTTCAAATTTCAGGTTACTCTGTGGTCTCCTTAAAGTAGAAACAGCCTGAGGGGAGTGTGGCGTTGGAGCCTGCGCAGGCTCCTGGGATGTATCCACGGTGGTACACTTCTAGAACTTGATAAATGGCTTTCTCCACCCAGACTTTAACCCAGAATTCACCTGAGTCCATGCTAGAAGAGATACTGGGGCGTTTTCTCAGCAATTCTTTGAGAAATTTGGCAAGAATAAGTGTTAGCATGAAGAAACTAGTGCAGAGCCCTGGGGGCTGGGCTGCAGGAGCTGAGAGGCTTTCCCAGCCTGGTCTCCAGTTAGAAACAGCGTGAGGTGAGACCCAGAGAAGCCCCTGGCACCGGGCTGGGGCTTGGCTGGCTGCCGCATCAGGTATGGGTCCCAGCTCTTTGTATATTCAGGTTTCATAATTGTCCCTTTGGGGCTGGGGATTTAGCTCAGTGGCATAAATGCCTGCCTTGCAAGCACATGGTTGTGAGTTCAATCCCCGGTACTGATTAAAAATAAAAATTGTCCCTGTGAAGGATCCTCATCCCTGTATACAAATTTTCAACACAGGCTAAGAACAAATCACCTCATTGGTGTTTGCTGCCTCTTTAGTTGCTCCTCACTTTGAAGAGATTTAAGAATTCTACTTATTTTTTTCTTTTTCATTTTGACCCAGGGTCTCCCTAAATTACTAAATTGCCCAGGTTGGGCTCAAACCTGCCACCCTCCTGCCTCAGCTTCAGGAAGTACTGAGGTCATAGCTGTGTTCCGCCATGCCCCTCCTGGGTGTGTCTTTTTATAATTTGTGGATAATAAAACATTTTGCTCTCAAGTTCAGAGCCTCACTCAGCAGTGGAGGAAGCAGCCAGAATCCGGGGAGGCCATCCTGTTCCACAGGGGTCACACGGAAGCCTCCTCTGAGAAGAGCGCTGGGGTCGCAGCTGAAATGCACAGCCGGGAAAGGAGCGTTCGTTTCCCTCCTGTCACTTCCCTCCTGTCCCCCTCTCCCACTCTTTTCCTTTCTCTCCAGCCAGCAGCTGCACAGTGAAATCCCCGCTGTGTGCCATGGCTGGGCCTGAGCATCTAAAATAATAAAATTCGTGAGTCCTTTGGAGCCTGACATTTTGTAAGAGTGACGTAAAGAAAAACACTTTTCACCTTGAAGTGCATTTTTTTTTTACAGATGCAGCAGGTCAGCAGAACACTCCCTTGGCATCCAAAGGAAAATTCCCAGCACCCTGGGTCTTTCTGTTGGGGTTCTGATTCTGAACTGAACTGAAAGAGCCGATGCTTCAGCGAATGAATGAATGAACACTGCTGCACATTCCGACTTGCTGCGCACCGCGGAGCTCACCCTAAGCTCAGCTGGGATGCAGATGCCATCCAAGTCGTCAGTGGAGAACAGTGACAATGAAACCTGAGCTTTTCCTCCACTTTTGAAAAAACTCACAAGCAACCCAAGAAGAATACCCAGAGATATCATTTCAACAGAAGTTTTATTTTATATTATTTTACCATTATTTAGAAAGCTCACTCGGTAACTCAGTGGTGTCATGACTTCAGAACGGCCACCTGCAGATGCTGTTGCTCTATTAATACAGCCAATCGACACATGGACAGGTACCAGCCCGTCACTGGATATGCACAAGTGCCAACCTCGGCATCGGAAGGCGAGGCAAACTCAGACCTTCAATGAGCTTTCACTGTCTTGCAGATATTTCTAGACGTAGTAAAAGCAAAGATGATACAGTGCAGAGATGCCATGCACAGCTCCTGTGAGCATGGTCTTAACCAAGGCAATGAGCTCATCACCGTCACCTCTGAACTTAGACTTGAATGAGCAGCAGGAGCCAGACCTGCAGAGACCCGCAGAGGGAACATCCAAGTGGCCAGCAAATGGTGCCCAGGAGAGGAGCGGACGAGTACAAGAGGCAGAGGTCAGTGAGGCAATGTGGGAGAGAAAGACAGAGGACAGGGCAGAGCCAAGAAGACAGGGAGTACTGAGGGTGGCTGCTCTGCCCAGAGACAGCAGTTCTTAGCTTTTGTTGTTTTCCTTGGTGGTGGTGTGGGAAATTGCGCAAGCCAAGCCAAGCCAAGCCAAGCCAAGCCAAGCCAAGCCAAGCCAAAAGAAAGACCCTTTGCACCGAGGACATAAGGAGGCAGTAGCATTTACTCTTTAAACTGTGAGTGTCGGAGATGCCCGCCGAGTGTAGGAAGAAGTCAACAGACACCATCTCATGCAATAGGCAAAGGGTTTTATTGTCCAAGCATGCGTGGGGCTCAATGAACACACAGGAACAGAGAGCCATGAGGTGTGCCGGAGCATGGCTTTTAAACTACCGAACAAAGGGAGGAGGGGTCTTTGCAAGCGTGGTCACAGAAGCAGATGGCATTGGTTAGTTTAAATGGCTTTTTACATTTATTGGAGGAGACGACCATAGGGTGGTCTAGAGTTGGGCAGCGGAGGGTGCTTCCTAATATGGGCAGCAGATGCCCAGGGAAGATACATTCCATAAATTCCTTAAACATGGAATGGGGCTGTTTCTACCTCGCAACCCAGGTTTTCTAGTCAGCTTAATCCTTGTCTGAATTTAACCTAGTCAGCTTTAACTATAATGGCTCAATTCCCAGAATATTGGGAGGAGATGAGCAGCATAGAGCAGTGTAGACCATGCACTGTTAATAAGAGAAAATTTCTCTTGCAAAACCAGCAGACTGTTGGGAGTTCACACCAGTGTACTGTTGCAGTGATAATTCCTCCTTAGTAACCGTCCTGAGTCAGGAAGAAGTTTAGTCTATACAGAATTAGAAGTGGGAGATACAAAGTAAATGACCAAATGTTATGTGATTGGTACATACGTTGAGTCATATATTCACAGACAGGATAGTCTTGAAACAATGGAAACACCCCAGGAACCAGGGGAGGGGCCTCTTACAGGATGAGCACATTTAAGGGCATTACCATAACACAGAAATGGCATTACCATAACACAGAAATGTTCCAGAGAGGACCCTCACTGAATGAGCGTGAATCAGCCCAGGGTGCCTTCAGGTGTAGAGGGTTACTCTGACTCAGTGCTCATCTGCAGCTGGGCTGTGGACACTGTCAGGGTCAATTGAATTTAGCAGAAACAGCAGAACAGTGACTTGGTCAGAGGCCTCTAATTGACCATGAAATATCTGTAAGTTTACCATCTCATGAATGTGTTTCTACATTATAACTGTGCCCCAGCAGTGTAAATGGGAGTCTTGGGGCTGTTTTAAACTGAGCATGACATGATATAATGACACTTTCTGAGCTCTCTCGGGCTTCTGTTCTGTGTGGGGGAAGTGGCCTGGATGGCAGGTCTCATGCTTCGAGGCTTGTGTGTGATGACCAGTGTAGAGGTGAGGACCACACAGCGGGAATGCAGCATGGATTCTGCAGACAGAGCTCATGGGGTCTGTTTAGTATATGAATCTGTATGATAAAGAGACTCAATGATGGGTTTTTTGGGTGGATGGGGGGTGGATACAGAAGATTAAACCCACGGGATTTGCATTGAGGTTCATCCCATCTTTTAAGATCATTATTTATATATTTTAATTTTGAGATAAGGTCTCACTAAGTCACTAAATAGTCCAAACTTAGTCACTAAGTAACCTGTGGGACACTCAGCTTGCTACAGTGAGTTTACATCCAGGCTCAGAGAGTTTTCTCAAAGGCCCAGTTTCCAGCTCAGAGCAGCACACAGGATGAGCCACACACTGCCACCCTTCCTGGGACTGGTCCTCGTCACAGTGGGGTATGGACAGGAGTTTCCTTCTAGATCCTTCATGAAAATTCCCAAACTCCACTTCCCCCACGCATGTAGACAAGAGGCAACCACAGATAGTTTTCTGACCTAAAAGTGATGTGTCCTCTCTGCTATTAAATGCTCTGTACACACAAAATCCTATTTAAATTCTGCCTTAACTGTCATCTTATTTCACTGTATTAGGACCTCTTTTTTTTTTTTTTTTCATTATTTGGTTTCTCATCTAGAACTGAAGTTCTATGAAAGCCTATTCACACCTTACTCATCTTCAGCTTTTCAGCCCTGGATGCTAAAAAAATAACGTTTGTGTGACCAAGCTGCTTTTTCTGTCAAATGCACCACTGAAAGAGCGTTCGTTGCTGTGCAGGGTCAGAGAGAAGCGCAGAAGTGGCTTCACACCCTGAGGTCCTCATCAGTGTACACCTGCAAAGCAAGGTGCTGTGTGCTCCATGACAGTGTCACCAGCTGCCCAGAACGTCACACTGGTCCCCAATCATCACTCTTCCACATCCTATTTTATTGCCTGTCCCTTCCACTGTCTGCCAGTACCCCATATGCTGTCTGCTAATTCTCCACCTGGCTAGTAACACACAAAAAACAGACTCATAAATGATTTCAAGCTACTCTGTCAGCCATCAATAAAAGTGTCAAGTGAGCCTCAAGTTGACATATTGGTAAGTACTGTTCAGTACCATTAATTGATAGTATTAATTTTTTTCCTGAAAAACTATGCACTCCTATTTCAAATGTCTAAAATTATATATTTAGAAATATGGAAAATGTGGCATGTTTTTCTGGTAACAAAGGTGTTACGCACCTGTTGTTAAATATTTAAATGACATACAATGCACAAAGTTGAAAACATTACTTTTCAATAATCCTACCTTCAAAAGATAATCAGATTTGTCATTGATGTATATTCTGTTGGAATTTTAAATACATATTTAAGTATCTATAGCATATATTTCTGAAAATATGGCCACACTACCAATTTTTAAAATTTATGTGATTATCTTTCCTTGTCAATATGTGTAGATACAGGTTATTGTTTAAGCAATTTTGAAATATTGCATACATGGCTTCTCTTTTAAATTAGCTGTCATCTGACAAAGAGGTAGTTTCCAAATTTTTTACTGGGAAAACAAACTGTTGTATATATATGTTTCTACATTTGTGAAAAAATTTCTTTAGTCAAATTCTTAGAATTTCTGAATCTGAAGTTATCAATATTTTAATTTTGAATTTAAAAAAAGATATTTCCAAACTGCTTTTAATGTGGCTTTACTAAATTATATTCTCTTCTCCTAAAATGGTGTTTCCTTTACAAGAATCATCACTAATTTTTATCTTTTCTGGGAAAAATATCTCATTGTTTGAATTTTTAACTTTTTCAGAAGTATCAGTATAATATTTTTAATATATTTTTTGGTTATTTACACTTTTTCTGTGAATTAAGTTTTATGACATTTGCTCTTTTTATTGTTATTTTATTTTGATTTATAGTATTTCTTGTAATTTATGGCAATTACATACATAGCATGTATTAATCATAAATATTATAATAGTAAGTACCAGTTCATTGTTCCTATAATTTATTTTTTTAGGTTATATTGTTTATGGATTCTATTTGAATTTCTAAGCAGTTAAATTTATGATTACTTTCTCTTTTTATGGCAGGCCTGATTTTCCTGATTTTATAGCAGGCCTAGGTAGAGTTTTACTAAATTATAGAACTATATTTCCCCTGTTATTTTATTTCATTTGACTTGCCTATGGCTTCATATTTAAGATACAAATACTCTATTGTACATATTTATTTCATGTTAAGTCACAAATATCCAAGTAACACAGTGGCATAATATGTAACTTGTGATTATAACGTTTGGAACAGTTATGCTGAAAAGCTATGTAAAAGAATCAAGATAATGCTTCCAGAAGGGAAAAAAATGTGAATTTCAAAATCAAGTGGTCAGTCAATATATATTATCTAACATTTGTGAGACCGAAGCTATTTGGTTCCTTACAAACTGAGCTTTCTGATCCTCTGCTGTGTACTGTGTGAGCTGACTGAAGGTGCGGTGGCCTGGGGCCCCCTCCTTCCCAGGGAGGACCCCCCTCCGAACCCTGGTCACGTGCTGTGGTGTAACTCAGGGCTGGGAATTTGGTGAGCATCTCCACACCACCAGGGGGCGCTGAAGCTGAGCTGACGCCACCCCACCCTCACCCCAGGGATTGCAAACCTGAGGAACCTAGATGCTTGCTTGCTTGCTTGCTTGCTTGCTTGCTTTTGGGTGATTTTTTTTTTTTTCACAATTGAATCAAACTTACTTTGGTCTAGTTTTAGATGTAATAGTTCTTTGAGGCAATAAATTTCTAGGTACTTAAATTGGTTTCTGTTCATGACACCCAAAGTCATCCTAGCCAGTACGGGTGTCCTGTTGTGAATTGTGTAAGAATCGTGTCCCTCCCTGGTGGCACTTGTCCCCTGGTACTATGGTCGTCAGTTAACATGGATTTAGGCAGAGGCAAGTTAAGCAGGGCAGAGGGGTTGCAGCAAGAGCCTGGTGGTGCCAGGTGACTGGAGATGCTGAGTAGGCCTGGTGACCTTTCTGAGGTGTTTACAGGCAAAAGATCTCAGAAAAATGGGTCAGGCTTTAGAGGGGGAAGTGGAGTCCAGAGACTCTGTGTGCGCGCCTGTGTGTGTGTGTGTGTGTGTGTGTGTGTGTGTGTGGTTTGATTCCTCCACCTGAAGTTCAAGTTCCTGAATTTAATATGGGACCAGTGTTGCGGTGTGTTCTCCACCAGCCACGCTCAGCTGCAGCTACCAGGCATTTTTATTACCAAAATGTTAATGTGTGAAGGACACAGATGTGGACAAGTGGTCATCCTAATTCATGGAAGCATTTGTAATTTACCTGTTAACCTTAACAAAGGGAAAGTCATTGTCTGTTATTATTTCCGGCCCTTGGCCGGCCACAGGCTCCTAAAACTCCACAGAGGACCTCTTCAGCATTTGAGTGAGACCACCTGCTGTCCCCATGTCACAGGGATGCACAGGCTGGTGACAGCCAGGGCTCAGCCACCTTTAAAACTCCCAGGCAGCAAGGCGTGGAGTCCAGGGAGATTCAGGGAGTGAGGAGGAGGGGGAGACAGACTCCTGCACCCCAACTGAAGGGTGAAGTGTTGTATTTTCAAGGTGGAGAAGATGTGAGTGGATAGGTAATGCTCTTGTTCCATGAAAAGAGAACATACGATCTCAATTAAAGCATGATTTTTTTTTTTTTTTTTGGTACTGGAGATTGAGCTCACAACCTCACACTTGCCAGGCAGGTGCTTATGCCACTGAGCTAAATCCCTGACCCTAAAGCAAGATTTTTAAAAAAGTAATAAATGTAAAAATTTGATCATGAGACCGAGGCAGGATATTCCTCCTGCCCCTTGCTGTATATTTATTTGGGCAAAGAAACTGGCAATTGACCTTTTACTTGGAAAGAAAAGCAACACTGAACATGAAAACCAAAGAGGCTGCGAGAAGGGAGATTTTGAGGGTAAAAAATAGTGGAAGAGATTAGTAATAAGCCTGTAGTACGACAGCAAGCGATGTGAAAAACGATTAAACCTCCTTGGGACGTAGCTCTGAAATATTTAGCAACTCATTCAAATATTAATACCACTTAACCCAGTTATTTTACTTCTAAGAAGTTACCCTCAGGAAAAATCCTGAATTTGAAAAAAAACCAAACAAACTGTGTTTGAGTTGTTCAGCATCTGGTTTAAAAGTGCAAACATCGGAAATGACTGCTCCATGCGTGAGCCCAAGAATGGCTCAGCAGCAGTGCGCAGAGTGACAGCCACACGAAGTGTTTTTGTGAAATATTTGATGACATGGGAAGCTGGTGTGCAGCGTCCATGTGCTGATGATGGGGACACAGTGATGCCCGGCGAGGAGGACACGGTGTGGCAGTGAAGAGCTGTCTTCCAGGGAAGCAGCAAACCGGCTTGCTGCTCATGGTAAAATGCGGTCTCACGATAAAGCTGAGGGCGACAGCCCAGTGGACCCTCTGAAAACTGCGCGAACATAGGCGTTTGTTTGTTTTCTGATATTGGGGACTGAACCCAGGGCCTGCACACTGAGCCACTTCCCTAACCTGTCTTATTTTTCACTTTGTGACACAAATTCGCTAAATCATGAGGTTGCACAGACTGGACTCAAACTTGCAGAGGTCCTGCCTCAGCCTCCCAGAGTGCTGAGGTTACAGTGGAGGCCACCAGCCTGGCTGGGGACGTGGCTTCTCAGAAGAGTGTCATGGTTTTGCTGTGGCTTTTGCCCGTACTTCATTACTGAAGTGTTGATGTCATTCTTTCTCATTTTCCAGACTCTTTCTGTCAAAATATTATTAAAGATTTCAATCCTTTTTGACATTTATGATGAATTTTCCCAGATTGTTTTTGTCCTCTAATTTTATTTCCATATCTCTGGGCATTTTTGTCATTGTTCGTAGGTTTTCATTACACAGGTGATGCATTTTTCTGTGATAAATTCAGACAACAGAGACAGCATAAAGTAGGACGACATGGCACAAAACATATTCTGAGGCACAGAAACACAAGGACTGTGTGACATGGTCTCGTTCCCACGTGGATCTAAGAAAGTTTATCTCAGGCCCAGCATTGTGGGACACCCCTAAGATCTCAGCACTGAGGAGGCTGAGGCAGGAGGATCCTACAAGTTGGGTTACAGAGTGAGTTCAAAACCATCCTGGAATGCATGGTGAGAACCTGTCTCAAAAGAACAAAAAGTCATCCTCACACAAGTTGAGAGTGGAATGGTGATTACCAGAGGCCAGGGAGATAAGGCCAAGGAGTGCCGGGCAGAGGGAAAAGGTCCTTCCACAGGTACTAAGCTGCAGCAGCCAGGGTTGAGGCGTTCTGGGGTCTGCTGCACATTAGGGTGAGCACAGACAAGGAGGATGTACTCTGCATCCCCGAAAGCGAAAGTGAGAGGAAAGGAGTTTGGGGTTCCGCCATGCTTACATGATAACTAGGAGACGGACAGATTCAGCCCGACCTGAACATCTGCAGTGCTTACAGGAATCAAAACATCACGACTGATGCCCATTAACTCCTAGGATTTCTTGTTTCCATGGATGAGTTAAAAATAAGTTTAGTTCAAATTCTAAAAATCACTTTTTTTAGACTACTCTTTCATCCCTTCTTGGTTTGGGTATTGCACTCTTTGGATTATGTATTTGTCCCTCTGTTTCCATTAGAGATTTTGTTTCCTGGATGGTGTGGTGTACTGTGTTTACGGGAGAAGAGACAGTAGATTTTCTGTCTTGCTGGATCTTTAGTTACTCTTTCTGATTTTTTTTTCTTTCTGATATTTTGAAAGGAAATCATGGATCGTAAGTAATATTTTTCAAGAACTTTCACAGTAAGTAAAGCAAAATATTTCAATGACTGAAAGAATAGGAACTAGTCTTTTGTTTCAGAAGTGATCCATTAGATGATCTACGAAAATACATAGCTATCAGCAGATGAGTACATAAAGACAATGTAGTATTTACACACAGCAGAATATTACTCTGCCATAAAAGGGATAAACCTGAGTCATTGTAAGAAAATGGATGCACCTGGAGACCATGATGTTAAGTGAAATAAATCAGATGCTTAAGCTTAAGTAACACATGATTTCTTTTATATGAGAAACCCAAATAATTTTTTAAGAAGCACAAAATGAAAGGTCCAATGGATAGCAGGGGGTAGGGAGATCTTTTTCAAATGGGAAGGGGGTCAAGAGATGGAGAGAGGGGAGGGAAAGGTAATGAAAAAGGGAATTAAGATGTGTCATGTGCCTGTACCGACTCCACATGAGGAATATAAACATGTGCTGAAAACATGGTCTAACAAAAGAATAGCAAGATCGTGAGAAAGCATTAAGGCTGCTCCGTGACCAAAGCTGTGTTATTACATGCTCCCCTTTACAGATGGAGCTCACCCTGCACCTGTTTCCACAGGAAAGCTTGAGTATCAACTCCACCCCTCCAGCCCACAGCTCCTAACAAGGCGCGGCATGAGGGCATGGTGGGAACAGAGCCTCTGAGAGGAGACTTGGGCACTGGTGCTATGACCTGTGTCCCCTCATGAGGCAAAAAGCAGAATGCATGAATCTATCCAAGCAACCCATGTTAATACCATCTACTTACATGTAAATCCTCCAGCGATTCGCTACAATGGTGCATACCGCTGAGGTTTGTGTTGTGTCTGGGTAACTGGGTAACTGGGGTGCCCGGGCACAGCTAAGAAGCCCTCATGTGTCCTGATTGTAGGTTGGAAGGTAAAGGTTTTCTCTCTGTCTCTATCTCTCTGCCTTTCCTTCTTCCTCCTCTGTTCTTTTTTATGTCACTTTAGGCCCAAAACTCCAAGAATCCAGGCAATAAACTCTACCATTTCCCCAGAACAGTAATTATAAATTCTCCCTGGCTGTGGTGGACTTGGTCATCACCTGTGTATAAATGCACTCACTTCTACCAGCTCCTTAGAGGAATTCTGTGTGCTGTCTCCCTTTCAGCCACTTCTAAAGTGAGATGAGTAGAACCCGGTCCTTGCCACCAAGCCCCTGCCACAGAGCTGCAAAACCTGTGGCCATGACACGCACGGTCTGTGGTGAAAGCTGGGGAAAGAGCTGCGGTTTGTGAGCAGGAGTGGCCAGAGTTCACAAAGAGCCACTCCCAACTCCGGAGGCTGTGTAAGCATGGCAGAGAGGCTGTGGTGCACCCAGTGCAAACCAGGAGCCTGAGGTGGACAAGGCAAGGACAGGTGTCCCACAAAAAGGGACAAACAAGGGGGAGAGGATGAGATGTCAAAGGATTTTGCTTCCTTTTCTTTCCCTATCATTCAGAACTTGCCTGCCACCTTCTTCAATTCTGTCACTTAAAAAACTGTCCCACTAAAAGAAATGGAAATTATATCTATCTCTATTGTATCTATCGTATCTATCTATCTATCTATCTATCTATCTATCTATCTATCTATCTACCTATTGTCAATCCATCTATCTGCCTACTCAAAATATCCAGCAGAAGGATGCCCTGTAGCTATGAATATACACAAGTCATTCAAAAAATGTCACTGGGTGAACAAATTAGTGTCTCCAGAATCCTATTTTAGTTTGCTGAGATACATTAGTCCAGGGGAAGATAAGAGAAGAACCAGATCTATGTCACATCTATGGTAAAAATGGGGATCTCTGAGTTCTAACTCGCCCCGTGTATCATTCTCCTCCTCATGTGTGGTGGAATGTGGTCCTTACTCCTGCTTCATCACACACAGTGGCCAGGACATAAAGGATGGTCCCATGTGTGTAGAGAAATGAATATTGAGATGTATTTAGAGGAAGCATGGAAAGATATCTGTATTTGAAAAGAAACAGTATTCTTTCTAGCTTTGGAACTATTAAGAATGCTAATTATTTTTTACATATTCTCACTACTGTCTGTAATGAACACTTCTTATTTCATAATTACTGGAAAAAATCAGGAAGTTTCAATGGCATGGTTGGGAAATAAACATCCACCCATGATTTTGCAAGCTTTACCTTTGGTCTTTGGTTTGTAAATGATAAGTCAAAGCCAAATCCAAGGAACGCTGGTTGCCTGTCTCACAAAAGGGAGCCATACTGTTGTGTTTTAATGGATTATGCAAATATTTGAAAAATACATGAAACTGTGACACAGATTTGACTACATATGCTTGCACTCAAAATTTCAAATATTTTTCTGTCTTCCACTTTGAGAACACTTTTTAAAAATAGTGTTTATTGTGAATTTAAAATGTTCACCTTTGGGTGAACCTTAAGATATCTTAGTCATGGATAACTGAAGTTGAACTGTTATTGGCTTGAGAATGATTTTTTTGAATCAGCGTTGCAGCCAGGTACAGATTAGTGATTTTCAGTGATGCTAACCTCTATTCAGTGCATAATTTTACTTAGAAGTAGGCTCTTAATATTTGTCTTTGTGAGTATTGATACCTGTTATGATCTTTCAAATACATTTCTAGCATTTTAAAAGTTTTTGTGCTTCTTCGCAGTGAGAGACATGTGGTCAGTGAGGGTGTGATTTATCTGTTGAAAATCACAGTGATAATAGTTCTGTTTACTCATTATCATTTCCATGTGCAGTCTCACTTGGTAGAAAGAGGTACCTTAACTGTGAAATGTTAATTAAGCCGGATTAGAAGAAAGTGTTTTAGTAATGACGTTATATGGATGTGGCCTGCTCAGGAACTTACACTTGAGTGTAAATTCTGACTCCATCCCCCAGAATTTAGAATGTTGAACAAATTATTTAAACTCCCTAACTTTAGTGTCCCCATCTGGAAGAAAAAGGAACGATCGTACCTAGGCCATAGACCTAGGATAAAGTGCCACGACCCATGGGCAGCACATAGAATTCTTCACTCCTATGAAGTGTTCCCTAAACATTAGCCACTTGTACACTCTTGTCACATCCTTGCCATGTAATTCAGAAGAAACACTGAAAAGCCTCCATTCATGTTTTCATTCTCTTTTATTCAATTACCTACTTATTGGGTAACTTTTCTCATTCTTTCAAATGCAATGTACTAAGTAGAAAAGACAAGGTATTAACTTTCTGTGGTAAGCATCAAAAGCCCTTGTGACTTGTCTCAAGTAAATGATCTGAAACCTGGGTGAAAGAATTTAAAACCTTCGGCCCATCCAAACTGAATTTAGAGAATGGCAATTCTGAGTAAGATCAATATGGATTCTAAGAAAGTGCTTTCAGGGTTCTGCAAGTGATGGGGTTGATTTCCAGAAATTAAAATAAGAAGAAGAAAGTTTAAGCTTGCTTCACAGACCCATTCAGCTCCTTTATTTGTTGTACATATTGGTGAGAAGAAATATTTTTATTTGAAAAAATTGTACTTGTCCTGATTTCTCCCGGCAAGGTATGTGTGCCACTTCGCAGAGCTGCCAGTTGAAGCCAGATTTTCTTGGAGCCTTGAAGCCACAGCACAGATGGTTTCCTTTCTCTCTAACTCAGAATGCTTACACCGACAAACGGGAGCTTCCAAAGCCCTTCTTTACCGATTAGAGCTAAACAAACAAAAACCCATCATGCTTCAAAGGTCTGGCAATGAATGCCAGACCTGGATTTCTACTCTTTCTACCATGAACTCTCACATGTGTCCTAGTAACCTGTTATCACTTTTCCCCAGGATTCAAAGAAGATGGGATCTCAGATAATACTTAATTTTTTCACATTTAATTTTCTTTGTCCTTTTTTTTTGGACAAATTTGTGGCATGCAGGTCTTCAGAGCACAAGATGTTTATTTTCTTCACTATTCTGTTCACAGTCCAAATAATACTTTTCTCTATATTATTAATGGGAGGAAACAAGATTTTAGTGTATCCTCTGGGGAATAAATTATTCTGAACTTCTAAAAGTAGAAGCTGTATTTTAATTCAGAATGGTATTTAGTAACTCAGAATCTACATTTAAGAGAAGCTTCTTATTGACTAAAAGAAAGGTATTAGTTTGGATATAACATAATCAATGTATCTGTTATGGCTTATATCTAGACGTCCCCCCAAAGACTCATGCAGTCATGGGTGGGGCTTTTTCAAGGTGGCTGGATTATGGGTATGACACTGGGATTCAGGGTATGTAGCATTGGATCAGTCCACCAATAGGTTTATTGTAGTTCTGGATGTGGCTGATGGGAAGCCCCACCCTGGGTGTGGGTGATACCACCTGAAAGGCTTATGGGATAAAAAGGAAAGAAGGGGTCACTGATGCTGCTTGTTGCTTCCTGTCTGCCCTGCCATGTACTGTTTCTTCTCTGCGATCCCCCTTTTCCATGCCACCCTGCTTTGGAGTCAGCCAACTGTGAACTGAAACCTTTACATCCTTCTTTAACTTGTGGGCATTGGGTATTTTGTCTCAGCAATAGAAAAACTAAGGAAAAGAAAAACTAAGTCTACTCCTGAAGATATTTTCACTTTTAGGAGGTTTGTATATATTCGCTGGCATAATTAGGTGTGCCCAGTTTTGTTTTGGCCTCTTTCTAGTAGTTGTCTATAGCTACCAATAAGTGATACCACAGAAATGAGTCTTACAACAAATTCGATGTCTTGCACATGTGCATACACAATACAATACATTGGGTATTTTGTCTCAGCAATAGAAAAACATAGAGAAGATTAATAAAATCTTACATATTTATTTTAAGTGTATTGCTGTGCTTACAGTAAAGTAAGGCTGGCCCCCACTTGTCACAAGTGAAGAGGGCAGAGAAAAGAGGCAAGGTCAAATGAAATGTTAGCAGGAAGGAGAATATTATGGGTCTTGCTAATCAAGGCTATAGTCTGACCTCTTCAATAACCACAAAAGGTTAGGAAATCAGGCCAATGAAGTCAGGATGTTAAAACTTAGGATCCGGTAAGGTGAGCAGAAAATTGATTTCTTCAGCAGTCCAAGGACGTTCCTGCAGAATTCAATTTCCATAGGAACAGGCGTCTGACCCACTGAGTTCACTGCAACATGCCTGGTCCTGAGCACTGTGCTAATGCATAGCAGGAACTTACTAAGTGTTTATTGACTGAATCCATGGACTGGCCTGCCTCTAAGTGAGCAGGGAACTCTCCTGCCTGTGAATTTGTAGACCCACGCCTTCCCTCACATGAATTTGGAGGCTTAGAATTGAAATGGATGACAACGAGGCTCGCCACCTCTGAGTTGAGAAACTAACACAGAGGCGCTAGCACATTGTGATCCCTGTGGGGAAACCTAGAAGGAGCAAAAAAAAGACCCAAGATTTTCTACAGAAAAGATCTCTTAAAAATAGGCTTCAAATTTAAAACACATATGCCATATGAAAAGGTGAAATAAAATAAAAATAAGTAAGCTTAAAATTACAGTTATAGAAAGTGTACAAAACCCAAGCAAAGAATGAGGCACTATTTTTTAAAAAAGATCAGCATATTTATAAAGTGTCAAAATGATTTTTTAGCAATAAAATAATTATAGAAAATTCAATGGATGCGTTTAATACAAATTAGATGTGTCTAAAGAGAGAATTCATGCACTGGAAGCCAAAGAAGTTAGCGGCAATGCCACACAAATATAAGTAAAGGTGAGAGATACGTTAAGAATATCTGATGTGTTTTTCAGGGTAGTAGGGGAGACACAATACTCAAAGAGATAATGTGGAGGACTTTGCAGAATTGTTTAAAGACGTAGATCTTCAAATTCAGGAGCTTAAGTTCTGCTCAGGTAGAATAAAAAGTAAATTTCCAAAAAGATGCATTTGACTGAAAGAAATCTGGGAGGAGAGTGCAGGACATGAGTCAGAGATGTAGTTAGGGGCTGATTCAAACTGAGCTGAGTTTCGGCAGAGCATTGACAGCATTTACTTTACATCTGTGACGGCTCCTTCTAGAACTTCTGGAAAGAGTGAATTGTGAGGCCCAAAGTGCAAGCGAGAACAAGACCTGCAGACCAGTGCAGGCATCGAGGCTGGAGGGGATGGAGTCCACAGCCATGCTGTTAGTGGTCAGTTTGGAGAGATGTGACCAGGGAAAACCAGGAAATTCAGAAACACAGAGTCAGTACCTCACATGGTGAACTTTAACCAAAGAAAAATAGGAGAAGGGAAGGCCCTGGAGGAATGGTTCCATGTCCCTCCCCCTGCTCATGGACCACTCCAGGCAGAGTTTTCCACATAGCCTGGGCAAAGGTTTTTCTTGTGCTGAGCAACTACACTGACCCAGTCACTTTCTCTGATGCACCAGCTCATTGTGCAGGGCAGTGATTTCTAGAACATTTAACTTGTCTGATCCAATTACAGCTTTTACTCTAAGGCTGTGCTTGGTCTATGGAGGTTGTGCAAGTTCCCATAAACCAGAGATTTGTTATGATTGGATATGGGGTGTCCTCAGAGATCCATGTGCCAGGCCCCCAATGTGCTGCTTGTGGGAGGCAGTAGAGCCTCTAGGAGCAGGGCTGGATGGAGACCCTTCAGGAACTGGGGTGTGCCTTTGAGAGCAGTGGTAGGACCTCAACCCCTTCATCCTCCTCCTCCTCTCCTCCTGGTCATGGGAGAAGCAGCTGACTCTAGCATGCGCACCCTCCTGTTGACTGCTGGCATCCTAACTGCAGGCCTAAAAGCAGTATGTCTGCTATCATAGAATGGAACTTCTAAAACCATGAAACAAACCTTTTCTCTTTATAAGTTAGCAATCTAAGGTGTTTTTGCTGTAGTAATGTAAAGCCATCTAATACATTATCTAAAATGCAACTGTGAAAATCCATATAATATCAGATAGTTATAGAAGTAAATTTACCCCAAGCACTACTCAGCAAATGGATAGTTTATTATGAGCATCACTAAAAAGACCAACTAAGATACAAACTTCAGCATAAAATAGTAGACAGACGTAAAATATTACTGTTAACGTCACATAAAGAACATTCACAGAGAAAATGGTGTTTTTAGGAAATCTTTTGACTTTTTAATGAAGATAAACTACAGAGACTCAGAAAGAGACGATTTAGCACATTTTAAATCTGCTTAGACCATAGCTAAATAAGATAATAGAGGAGAGATTCCTTTCCCTTCTGTATTAGCACTGTTATCTTTTTATGGGAATTGATGCCTACTAAAGAAGGGAACGCAGAGCCAATCTGCTCGAGAGCTTTCCTCCGTCTTTGCTTTCTCATGCATGAAGGACAGCAAGAGATGATGAGGGAAGAGACCAGAAAGGCATGACAGTAAATTGCATACTCCCGATGCAAAATTTTCAGGATAACCTACTTTTGGAACCCTCACGCAAGACTTAATTTATGGAAAATGATGGAAAGCAAACCTTGCTATGGTCTGGACCCAATTTACTCTTGACAGATCACATGTCTTAATTTGAAACAAATGTGACCAGTACTAGTAAGATCGCAGCTCTCATCAACCATCATCAAGGTCAGTGTAAATACAGGTCATTCTGCTATGTCATCACTAGCTGAAGTCAGTCTGGCAACCCCCAGTGAAGTCAGAGCTTTGAGAAACAATTGTTTACAGCTTGCCAGGGAGCAGGGCTGGCAGCAGGCGCAGGGTGCACATTTTAACTTGACTCAGGGCCTTCTCATTTCCCTTGGGTTGAGAACAAATGATTTAAATGACATGTGCTATCTCTTGAAACCAAAGTCAAAATGAGTCTCCAAGAAGTGATGATTCAGATGCCTAGGTGCATATTGTCACATGTCACAAGACTGTCACAAAGTTACAATCTCACCTTCCGGTGACAATTTCTAGACCATCACACACATCTTGCTACAGGGCAGTCCTCTGTCTGCCCTTGAACAACCCTACTTCCAGCTTCCGGCCCCAGACACACACAGCCCTACATCTCACTGTGATCAGATGCTCTTTGGCCACTGAGGTGTCACATCTCCCTTGGTAAAGTCCCAGTCTCTTTTCCTCAGTAAGAGGTTAGAGCTGCTATCCGTCATCTTCCCAAAATTTGATGAAATAGCATCCTGGTAAGAATCTTCTTATGGAATTTCCCTGCATAATACTCCTCTTTTTAAGCAGATACAGCCTCAGTTCAGAGAATCTAATCTGTTTCTCCTCTCTGACCTTCAGTGGTCTTGTTAGGCGGATGCTAGTGGGCCTAAGGGGGAACTGGGGGAATCCAATAGCATCGGTCGCCAGTTAAGAAAATTTCCAGTGTGTGAGATGTTCATGATCATTTCTTAGGTCTCAGGCCCTGTGTGACCCACACAGAGCACAGGGACACATTGTGCATGTTTCTCCTGAGGCTGGCCACCTGACCACCTGACTCCAGAACGTGGCCCACAGCATTCCCAGCTGCTATGGCCGGGCCCGAGGTTAGCAGGAAAGGCAAAGTTCTTACAGACGCCCTGCCTTGCGCTGGGACCTGGTTGCAATTAAGAACTTATACATTGTGAGTTTCTCACATGATGGAAGTCCCTGAGGAAACACTGACCATCTAAAGGGACAGGAAGAGGGCTTGAACTTCCTAAGTAACTTGTAAGTAAAATGTCAATAAGCACCATAATCATCCCAGTTCTCGGACCAAGAATAACCTTTGTATGCATAAAAAGGCACCCAGTTTGCACTGGGCAGACGCCTTCATGCGTAGCCCACCTTCTTGCTTGAAGACATAACTCTGTATTTGCTTTACCATAACACTATCTAGACCTGCACACTATGTGTCATGACTGAATTCTTTATCAGGCCCATAAAGAACCAAGGACCAAGGAAACAACTGGCCTTGCTGTGTGAGATCTAGCTTCCCAGGAACAAATAGAAGTCTATTCCTATTTCAGAAATCACCTATTTTCTTTGTTCACTCTTATTTCTAAAAAAATCTTTTCTTTTTCAGCTCTGGATTCTCACATCCTCATTAGCCCACCCCTAAATGGTGTGCACTTCTTATTTATGCATTATTTATACCAAGTATCTTAGTTACTTTTCTTGTTGCTGACACAAAAAAACTCAAAGTTAAAGGGAGAAAGCTTTATTTGGCTCAGTTTGTAGAGGTTTCAGTCCTTAACTGGTTGACTCCAAGGCAGAGTGGCACTGCACGTAGGCATCACAGGGGAGAAACAGCTCATGGCAGGGAGAAGATAGCAAAGTAACATGCAGGAAAACTTAAAAGAATCATTCTGCCCTTTTATACTCCATGCAGGCTACTGGGATTAGGGCAGTACCAAACCAACCAGTGGACACGCCCCCTTTATCCTAGCATCACACACTCTAGATTCAGTCACCTCTGAAAAAGGTGTGACCACATGAGACTTTAGGGGACATCCAAACACAAGCCATGGCACCAAGAAATAGACAAGACTGGGCACACATACAACCAAATGGCATATTTGTTTTTAGTGTATCTGTGGTTGCCCTGGGTTACTCCTAATCTGTGTATGGATTGCCACAAGAAAAGAAGGAAGTGAGACTGTTACAGGTAAGTGGATGCAACTCGAGACCATACTCATAAGTGAAATAAGTCAGACTCGCAGTGTAAACACTGTATTGTCTCCCTAGTGTGAGAAGCTGAAAGAGTAAATAAGATACAAAATGTACACTGGATATGGTGAAAGGGAAAGAAGCTGTTCAAAAGAAATGAGAAACTGGGATGGGAAAAAGGAGAAAAAAAGGAAGGAAAAAGGAAAAAAATTATATATATATATATATATATAATAGCTGAGATAATAATACTATTAATTTCTCTTAGTTCTCTTAGTTCATTGAAAAGAAAGGCTTGTGCTTATATTGTTTGATCAATTTTTCATGCCTAAATCTTGTACTCTGACTATTTTGAAGATAAGAATGTGCAATCTATTGAACAGTTACTATCCTATTATGTTGTTTTGAAACTTTGTATCATTGTTTTTTCTCTTTAAAATAAACAAAGGAAAAAACAAAACCAGAAGAAAGTGCCAAAACTTCCAAAATTTGGTAAACTTTTCCAAAGATCTTGTCATGGCTACTTGCTTTATCACCTAAATAAGCTCTGGAGCTGGTCTTGTGGTCTTCCTCCTGACTCAGAGGCCTGGACTCTGAGTCAGATGCAATGTTTTTCTGTTTTCTTGCAAGCCCAGGACCACCATGCCACCTCAGATCTGAAAAAATAAGTCCAGCACTTAAACTTTGCCTAAAAGACTTTTCAAAGTAAGCCATCTGTTGTCTGGCATCTGGTCACATTAGCCACACCTTGGCCATAAATGCAAGGGGAAATTGTTTTTTAGGTTACAAAGACATCATACCAAGGAGAACAGTTCAGGCCAAGTTTCTAGTCCTAGACAGGCAACTAACCAAGTGGGCAATCGCTCACTAGCACACTTTTTTGAATCTCAGTTGCTTAAACTGTTAAATTTGTAGGTTAAGATGAAAATCTAGTTGAATTTCCAGGTGCTCTGAGAATCAGGCAGCATTTTCCTTTGGAATCACCCATTTGGGGATTCAGCAAAGCTGGGGGTAAGTCACCCTCTGTATGAAGAACATGCCCTGTGATAGAAAGGGCACAGACAAGAGTCCGGCACGCCTGGGCTAGAATCTCTGCTCTCTCATAGATGTTTGGAGTGGGGTTGCATCTTTCAGTCTCAGTTCTATATCAGTAAGACAGAAATTCATACGGTGGTACAGTTGGGACCATGGGACCATGTCCCTGCACTCACCCCAACCTGGTCAACACCCCGTGGCCAATTCCCCCAGAGGCAGAGGTAAGAAAAACAAAGACTTCGGAGTCTGCCTTCTAAAATTCTAATGTCCCAAACCCAGATGCATGTGCACCAGATTCTCCTGCAGGATCTGTGGTGATCTTTCTTCATCTGGAACTCACCGAGGGCTCATGCTCCTGGACTGTGTCTGGTGCACACACTTAGGATGGAGTGCGTCATGGAGTGAGACTTGTGCAGTAGACACAGCTGACGTGACTCAACACCTGTCAATCGAATTGCCAATCATGCTCTGGGAGGCCCAGCGGGAGGCGCCCTCGACCAGGCACAATATTGTAAATTTTTCCTTTTTGGAGGTGTCTCTCTATGCAGTTCAGACTGACCTTGAACTCTCTGTGTACTCGAGGCTGGCCTTGAACTCACAGTGATCCTCCCGCCTCAGTCTCCCAAGTGCTGGGATTACAGGCCTAAGCAACCACGCCCAGCCAGCATTTTAATTCTTAAACCCAACACATGTCCTTTCCCTTTCCCCAGACACAAGCCCAGCCGCTCTGACCGTACCATTGCCCAATCAACTTCATTAAACTTTGCTGCCTTTCCTTACCATCACGTGCCACATCCAATTCTTTGTTATGCACATGACCTAGAAACATATTGTAAACCCTATCAGCCACTGTAACAGAATAATAACATTTGCTCAGAAGCATTGCTCATGCAATCCTCAGAATATGCAAATATCATGGTACAAAGTGGTTGCCTAATAAAAGCCAGTTTCTCTTAATGCTGCTATACTTACCCTTTTCAAGAATTTGAGGTCTTGGACTGGCTGACTTAAGGGAGAATTAAGTAGTGCTGTGAATAGCTCAATCACTGTTAAGTTATTTAAAAAGTCAAATAGAAATATTTAAGTGGAAAGGGAAGTTTCCCTCACCTCTCTCTAGTTCCACCCTTCCTATTTGTATCTCTCCCAAGTTTTTTTTTTCTGTATGTGAAATTATATATGTATAAAAAGAATTGATTCTATAAAGAGCAGCTCAGGCAACATATACTATCATGCCTAGGTCTTGAGTGATAAGGGGAGGGAAATGTGAATATTTACAGGCTCAATAAGAAAACAGTAGCTTCTGGGGGTAGAGGGGATTCAGTGTGACCCAAGATGAAAATTTCTCTATGTCAGTTCAATTCTTTTTATAGACTTCTTTGCATATGAATTTTAAACAATTGGAGCTTCAAAACTAAAAAATCATGCTTCAAATAATCATGCTGTACAAAGTAAAATCGCTTATGTATTGTTTAATGTGCAGAAAATATTATGAGAATACGGACCACGAATGAAGAAATGAGACACCCTCTCCTAGATGCTACACAGCTCTTTCCTTATGAAGCCCTTTGCTGCAGCCTAACAAGGTTTTGCAGACCAAGGATGCTTGGAGAAGACAGACCCTGATGTTGTTCCGCTAAGTGCAAACTGACCTAGATATGGTTGCCATGGAGACTGTAATTCTGAAGTTAATACTATTTCCTAAAAGAGTGCCGATATGGCTCCACAAAATGCTGAGACCAAGCTGAAGCTCAGCTTTGAGAGGTAAAGAAACTGAGTCCAAGTGACTAAGTGGGACATTGGGTTTCTTTGGTGGTGGTTTTTTTTCTTTTTCCCCCAATACCATGGATCAAACTCACAACCTCGCGCTTGCCAGGCAGGCTCTTGTGCCACTAAGCTAAACACCCAGCCTGATTGTTTTGTTTTTTGATACAGGTTCTCTCTCTGGAGGCCAGGCCTGCATTGAACTTGCTATCGCCGTGACTAGGCTAAAACTTGTGATCCTACTTCCTCAGCCTCCTGAGGGCTGGGATTGCAAGAATGAACCATCTTGCCTGGCCCAAGAGGGACACTGGAAGATTCGTAGAGCAACCTCAGAGTTAATGAAGGTAAGATCTGTTATCAACTCGGTAGCCAACGTGATTTTCAAAGTCACTCAAGCTGTAAAAAATGCTTCTTAGCGATTTACTGATTCCTTGCTGCAATTATTAAAAGCACATTTTTTTCCTCCTCGTCATCTGTCACCATTGCTTTTCACCTCCAAGCTAACACACAAGCCTCTGCTTGGAGCCATCCTACCAGGAGCTCACAGCCGACAGGTCTCCGCCCCACTGAAACCAAAGGGAAAAGACCTGGGAAACAGGAGGACAGGGGATCATTTGCTTTGTCTTCTTGAGTTTCTAGGATCATTTGGTGGCCACGCTTCATGCCACTATGACATTCAACACAATGTTAAATTTCCTTCTTAAATAAATGTTTCTGGGTTAGTCTTGTCTACAATGATACGAAACATGAGACCTGCTGCTTCCAATCAAAACAAAAACAATCTATAATATAATCTTAGAAGCCAGGCAATGTCATGCAGGAGCCAATTTTAGGAAGTAAAGATGGGAGAAATCAGAGGGAAACAGACGAATAAAAGTTCTCCAGATTCTCCCCAGACAGTGGGAATAGCACATTTTCAGTATCAACTGCCTTGGACCATGCAACTGCTTTACAGACTAACTATTGCATGAAATCTGGAAGATCACAGTTGAAAACTGAATCCACTGATTAGACTTAGAGCGGAGTGTTATTAGAAAGGTAGTTCTCAAATCTCCAATGGTATCTTTTTTTGCTTACATGGCTGTTTTTGCTCATAGCTAAGCCACTCCATAACTTGCAAAGATGCTTCCTCTCCCCACATGTAACCTTGAAAGTCTTGCAATGGATAATTCATTACTGCTGAGACAAAGGCCCAACTCCAGTCATACTTCACTGCTGAAATTACTTCAGTCAAGAGGATAAAAATACTGGGAGGTTTACCTCCTCCAGTCCTCAGCCCCATCCATTGTGTGCTGACAGGCTTATTATGCTGCTGCCTGGCAGCGCATTAACAGAAATTGTTGCTTTCTAGAAGCGCATCTGTAGATATAAAAGCACAGCTACAAGAGACCAGAGCTGCTCGGAACAATTGATAGTTAACTAGGAAGCTCACCAAGCCAGCTTCATGATTAGCTCACAAATTCATTAATGATCTTGGCTTGGAGAAAATTATATTCTCTGATTTTCTCCTTTATTTCCAGAGTCATACTCTCCCTTTCCAGGAAAGAAGGTCCTAATATAGAAAGGGAAAAAAAAATACCTACGCCTCTCAACTAAGCCTCTCCCCATAAATGGGTAGGCTTCACAGGAGCTTCCGCTGCTGTGCCCGATTCCCAGGGACAGCAAATATTTATCAGTCTCATGCTGCTTGTCAGGAGGGTTTTAAAGGCAAATAGCTGTAGAAACGCATGGTCTACCGGGAGCTGCAGAGTACACAGAGCTTCCTCTGCCATGGAAGAGGTGTGCTGATGTGTGCTTAGAGGAAGCAATTGTTCTCAGGGGACAGGAGAGAGAGATCACAGAGAGGAGGACATTCAAGCCGAGTCTTGAAGGGTGTGTAGGAGTTCACCAGGATGGGAGAGGCAATTCCATGTATAACAAACACACAGCGTGCATAAAATGAACCTAAAGGAGAATCGAAGACATGACATATGATGGGTGTGTGAGTGGAACTGCATTTTCCAAAGATGCCTGTTGCAGTTCTATCTGGATGTCCCTTCAGGAGTATCATGTGCTCACGGGTGGGGGTTTGGAGAGTGACTGGTTATGGGGGTTACCACTGACTAGCTTTTAGAAAATGGTGTGACCTGGAAGGGCACATCTCCCTCCCTAGCTCCTTACTTCTCTCTGCTTCTTGTCTATCACGATGAGATCAGATTTCCTGCCCATCCCCGGACCCTTCCAAGATAACTTCCCGACTTGAAACCAGCTCCACAGGGATGGAAAATGTGAGCCAAAACAGACCTCCTGTCTTTGAAGTTGAGTCTGGTATGGCTCCCCAACAACAAAAAAGTGACTAGGACAAGAGCCACAGAAAGTGCTCTCGTGCTGTCCTCAAGGTCTTATGATTTAGACACGCCACTCTTTGAGAAGATAGAGCTTATGCTCCAACCTCTGGGGTCTGTATAGGCCTTGAGGTCATGGTGGAAGTGACACAATGACTTAATAAGCTAGGTCATAAAAGAGGTGTGGTTTCTACCTGGCCTCATGAGACACTCCCTTAGGTGCCTGACATCTGTCAAGCTTCTGCTCTGTGGAGGACGCCCACACTAGGTCCCACAGAGTGGGCAAAGCAGGGTGCCCCAGTCAGTGAAGAAAGCGAGCTCCCCACTCATGCCATGGCTCTTCCAGCTGCTGACCCCAGGATTCGTCTGTGCCTGCATGAAAGGCCTGTTAGAACTGCTTGGCTGACCAAGCCTTTCCCCAAGTCCCGCCCCACAGGAGCTGTGAACATGTTACGATGATAACTGTTGTTTCAAGCAACCAAGTTTTGGAGAATGAATTTCTATTCAGCAATCAATAACTAGACAGGAAGTAACAAAATTAAATTAAACTGGACAGCTCGACAGAGGCCTAAAGAATATTTCAATTTCCTTCCTCACACAGTGGGAAACAACCCATCGAGGTTTGCGAGCTGGAGGGTGACGCTTTCTGACTGACAGAAACCCAGGAGACATTGAGAGAGACCCTGACCCAGGAGGACACACAGGAATTCTCAATGTTAAACGGTACACAAAAACCACTTGAGGTGATCGATAAAATACAGATTCCTTAGACACAACTCAAGAAATAAAGAAAAATAGTGGAGAATCCTCCTCGATGCCTTGTGTGGAGAACAGACAGGGACATTGCTGTACATTTGCTGCCAGTCAAGCACTGGCCATGTCGGGGTGTGGTAAAGACCACAGGTTTCCTACAAACTGAGCCTCTACTGGGTCCTGACTTCCCGACTCACTAGCCATGTAATCCACGGAGCACCGCTTCACTAAACCAGTTTAAGAAGCTGAAGAGATGGGTATTATTCTCACCTAGGGGTCATCTTTCCATGTAGTAGTCACTCAATAATAACAGATGACTGCAGACTTTCTCAGGAGCGTCAGCTCTGCCACCTCAACTTCAGTTCTTCTACTGGGGTCCCTTCCATTCTGATGTTTAGCTCTATCACCTCAGTGAACTATTTTTGAAAACCTGAGCGGTAACTAATAGCTTGACAAATCAAAAGAACTGCATTGCACTTGGCTATTGTGAGACTGGCTGACGCTTCCGTTCAGAGAGATTTGCTTCTGGACTTTTGGAAGTCACTTCCACTGCTTTTCTTCTACCTCAGTAGTTGTTCTCCTTTATTTCCCACCTCCCCCGGAGTTTCCTCTAAACTTACGGATCTTTAGAATTTGATGTTTGTTCTTCCCTTATGCATATATTTTCTTACCGTATGATCTGCTCAATACATGGCCTCAAATAGCATGCAGATTAAGTACAATATTTAATTAGTGCATCCAAATTTATAAATCCAAAGCCTGCCTGGTGTTTTCCTTGTACAACTTCAGTGCATCCTAACCTCACTGTTTCTTGAGCAAAATTTAAAAAAAATTTTTTTTAAATTTTATTAGTACACATTGACAGGGTGTGCAGCCCTCAGGCCCATGGGGAAGTGGGGACGTGTGCACATCACAGCTTGTTTCTTTTCTTTTTTACCCCCTTCCCCTCCCTTCCCCCTTTCCCCTCCTCCTCCTGGTCTCCTGTCCCATTTGTCATTCCTGTCGATATTACTAATCTTAGCTCATGTTATGGCATATGGTGTTCACCTTCACTGAGGCTACTGGGCTCCTGCTCCTGCCGTATCTTTATTCTCTCCATTTCCCTTCCCCTCCTACTCACCCTTTGTGCTTTTTCCTTTGGTCATTTTCCCCATTGCAGGAGACCCATCCCTGTGTCCCTTCTGAGCTAACCTTTGCTATTCCCTTTGTTTGTACTTTCCCTCATTCAAGTGAGAGATTTCATACAATAGTCAAGCTTGTGTGCCTGCTTTATTTCATTCATATTTTCCAACTGCCTTCATTTTCCTACAAATGTCTTAAACCTGTTATTATTTATATCCTAGTAATATTCCACTATATATAGGTACCACATTTTCTTAATCCAATCATCTGTTGATGGGTATGCAGGCTGTTTTCAAGATTTAGCTATTACAAGTTATGCTGCTAGAATCACTGGCACGCAGGTATTGCTGCAGGATGAGATCTTAAACTCTCTGGGGAAGATATCTAACAGAGGGATTGCTGGGTCTTACAGAATTTTTATTTCAGTTCTTTGAGAAATCTTCATACTGATTTCCACAATAGTTGCAACAGTTTGCATTCTCATGAACAAGGAAGGAGGGTCGCTTTTCCCCCACAGCCTTGCCAGCATTTGTTATTGTTTGATTTCTTAATGGCCATTCTTTCCAAAGTAAGATGGAATTTTTAATTAATCTTTAATCTCTAATGGCCAGAGATGTTGAGCATTTTTCATACATTGGTTGACCATTTGTATTTGTTCCTCTGTGAAGTACCTGTTCATTTCTCTTTCCCATTTCTTGACTGGATCTTTAATTTCAGGTGGTTTAAATTTTTTTTTTTGCATTCTTTGTATATTCTGGATATTAATCTCTGTCTGAGGAGTAGCTGGCAAATTGTTTTACCATTCTTTAGGCTGTCAGTCCATTCTTCTGACTCGTCTGCTGTACAGAAGCTTGTCAGTCTGATCTAATTCCACTTGTTGAGTCTTGCTGTTATTTCTTGTGCAATTGAGGTTCTGTTTAGGAAATCCATTCCTCTGTCTATGTCTCCAAGTGCTTTACTTATTTTATCTTCCTGTAGGTTTAATGTTTGTTTTAATGTTTGTATCTTTAATCTATTTTGATTGTGACTTGGTATGTGGTCAGAGATAAGGGTCTAGTTTCATTCTTGTATGCACAGATGACCATTTTTCCCAGCACCACTGGCTGTATATGCAACATATGCTTTTGCCCCTTTGTCTAAGATCAAGTTGCTGAGTGTGTCCTGGGAGGATTCTGTACTCTCAGTTCTGTTCCACTGATCACCATAGCTGTTTTTGTTCCAGCGCCATGCTGCTTTTACCACTACTGTTTTGTAGTATGGCTTGAAGTCAGGTATTGCTATGCTTCCTGCTTTGTTCTTGTTGGTCAGAATTGTTGTGCTGAGTCTCTTCTGGTTCCATATGAATTTTAGGATTGTTTTCTCTAGATCACTAAAGTATGGTGTTGGGACTGCATTGGAGCTGTGTAACAGTTTGGGGAGTTTGGCTGTTTTGACTATATTGTTTTTTCCTATCCAGGAACAGGGTATATCTTTCCATTTTCTGATGTCTTCTTTAATCTCTCTCTCTTTTTTTTATAGTATTGTAGTTTTCCTGGTAGAGGTTTTTCACTTTCTTGGTTAGGTTAATTCCTAGGTATTTCACTGTTCTTCAAGTTTCTGTGAATGGCAATATTTTCATAATTTCCTTCTCATCCTATTCATTGTTAATGTACACAAATACTAATGATTTTTGTGTGTTGGTCTTTTATTCTACTCCTGACCAGAACTCTTCTAAACTTTGTCCTTTTTTTAAAGAAATCATCAAACATCAATATTCTCCCAATCATTCAGTCTTAAGATCTCAAATTTGTGTTTCATTTCTCTTTTCAGTCACTCACTTCAATCAAACTAGCTAAAAATTCTGTCAGTTCAACTTGTACAATGTGTTTTGAATCTATCAATTTCTCTCCATCCTTATCACTGTTATTGTGGTTCAAGCTCTTCTTGCCTACATTTCTAGACCAACTCTCTAACTTTTCCTTTTTCTCTCCTCCATCCCAATTTATTCACAGCATTATTCAGGAGATTGTATTTCTATTCTGGAATTAGGAGTCTTACAATCTGTTCATACACTGGGAATTGGAAGCCTGAAATTACCTAGAGGCAGTCCTGAATATGTTGATGGATAATTTAACTTACACCCTCAGTCAGACATGTTGTCTAGATTAGGGTGTGGTGATAAAAAGAAAGTCCTCATGTCTCAGCACCTTGAAACAGCAGAGGATTCTTTCAGCCTGTAACCATATGAATTACAGAGTGGCTGGGGTCTACTCTGAGGCATTTTAGTGCCGCCTGGATCTCGCGAGTTCCTGCGGATGAGGGAAAGAAAGCTCTAAGCAAACACATTACATTTGACCAAAGCTAGTCACATAGTCAGGTATTAATCAAGCTGGGTACAGGGCAGTGTAATATTCCTATATGACTAAACCAGAGAAGCAAGAATTGCTGACTTTCCCTCCCATTTGACAGATGAAGAGCTTGGAGCGGTTAAGTGACTTGTTCTGTCACGAAGCAGTCTTCACTCCCACTGAAGCTGATTCTTGGTGTCACTGTCTGGTGCTTCTTCTAATAATGAACCAGGATCTGCTTGCTCTGCATCCCAAACAAAACACATGTAAATGTCTCAGTGTTCATGTTTTATTTAAGTAACATAAACTTCTGGTACTGAAATACTTTTGAACTTTTGCCCAAAACTAGAAAGCCCGGAGGGATTAAAAATGCTATTCTTGCTTTGCTAAAGTCCTCCCGAGGCGCCCACTCAGCATCTCTCCAAGCTGTTTCCATTTCCAGCAAAACTAGGTCACAGTTTATTCCGGAGGTTCTAAATTCACTGGCTTAAGGGAGGTCAAGGGGACTGAGAAATCTATGTGTGAACTATGCACTGCTACTAAGTCCACTGGAAATGCGTTCACAGGAAGAACTTCCACAGGGAATTTCCCCAGTGGGAAGCTGTCTAAGGTGGATGGCTGCTGGTGCTTGTTCCTCAGCCTATGGGAAGAGCCCATGCTGTTCTAGGTGGTCCTCAAAGACACAGTGTGCAGGTGACTGCTCCAAGCATTACAGCTAGGGTCCAGTCCATAGCTAAAAGGAGAAGGCTGAAGCCACCTATGTCTGCCCATTTTGTTAGAGTAGCAAAATCTTTTCCAAAAACAATGCCCTGTCCCTCCTGGTAGCCCCTCAAGGTCCCATTTGCCAGGACTGTGATGCCATGGGCACATTTTCCTGAAAGGGAAGTGGAAAGAAGAGGAATGAGAATTAGCATGGTTGGGTCAGATGCTGCGTGGAAGGAAAGAAGGGTTCGGGTGGCGGGAACGGCTTGGGGTGGAGGCGAGAGGGGGTGGGAACGGAGACTGAGAAAGAACTGTCAGCCTCTGCCCCGTTCATTGGCTAAAGAAAAGGGAGCTCAGGAGGATTTCTGTACTATCCTTAAGTTTACATAGAAACTATTGTGAATAATGACAATACACATTCACCACTGAGCTCAACTGTGCTGTCATACCCAATAAAATTACAGATATAACAAAGCCATTTGAATGTGATCTGCACTAGTATTTGTTTTAAAAATGTTAATTTATTTCAATGAGAATGAGTCGTAAAGGAACTGTTTGATCTTAGCACAGTTTCCCATTTGCTTGGCTGACGATTCTTCCACTCAAAACATTAGACAAGTGCAGAAAACTGTGTCCAGACAACCTGACCAAACAGGAATACACGGAACTCACACATGGGCTCTCGACATCGCGCGGGAACCCAAACGTCACCAGCCGCCTCCTCTCACCTGTGACTCCACCTGTGTCGGGAGCCTCACTCACCCACATCTGGTCCCAAACCAAGCTCCTGCCACCCTTTCGAAGCGACTCATTGCCGCAAGCACTCTTCAAGATACATGGTCAGATTTGCAACATTTTTGAATTTCTTAAGCATTAAACCATAGTAAACGGTTTCCACCTGATTTTATTAGGCTTCTGTTTCATTTTTAATGGGTCATTGAAAAAGTTTCCTGTACCTGTGCCCTTAACTTACGTATTTGCCATAGATCTGGGATTTTAATAGCAAACCTTGCAGTGGTACCGTATCTAAATTCTGGGGCAAACACATTAGCAGAGTTATACTACCGCATAGTGAAATAGTGTAACTGGTGAATACTATATCAATCTCATATGCATCATGAGGCAAATAAGGGTGTATGTGGGAGGGGGTTAATATTACAAAACAAGGAGACATTTTTAACATAAGCTTTATTTATTTATTTTTTTTTTGGTATAGGATCTATACAGTTTAGGCTGGCCTTGAGCTCAATTTGTAGTCCAAACTGGTCTCAAACTCGCAATGATTCTCCTGCCTCAGCCTCCTGGGTACTGGGATTGTAGGCATGTGTCACCATGCCTGGTTTAACATAAATTTTAAAAGCTCATTTTACATTTTAGAGGATTGTGTGCCATTAAAAATAATTATTAAATGTACTCAGGATGTCTTGTTAAAAATAGTCCATCTATTACATAAAATAAAAGCCATTCAATATCCCAAACTATATACAAATGTCTCTACACTGATTAGAGATTTTTCATTTATCTTTTATGAGAATTATGCAAATTACACTCTGCTCACACAACCCGAACTGAGAAAACTGTATCTCTTTTTCCTCATTTATAAGTCTTGTCTAAGGGAGTACTCGCGGGAGGATGCCGAGTGGGCAGTGCAAGGCTGGGTCTCAGTGGGCGCTCTGCAACAGAAGGGAACCTAGTTCCCTCCCCATGGTGGGTCCCTGTTTTCCTGAAGGAGGGCTTGCAAAACCCTCAGCTCATTCCAAGAGCTCCTGAGAGCTCCGGAGAGACCTGTGCAAATGCAAGCAAAACATCTCGAGGACGATTACTGCAGGGCTGAGCTCTTCACCTTCCTCCCTCCTCCCCACCCTTGCCCTGTCCTTTGTGCTTTCTAAGGTTTCAACCCTTCTGTTCCCCTTATTTTCCTGGAGTGAGTTGTCCTTCCTAGCCCTTCCTGGTGAAGGAAAAAGAGAAGGGATCACAAAGAAATCCAACCCTGTCTCAGCACTTATTTTCCTATGGACCAGGATGTAAATGGACAGGACTGGTCCAGGATAGGACTGATTGCCAGCCAGGCTAAGAAATCCCAGTGACCCTGGCCTCGGGACATCCCCTGTGTCCAGGCTGTGCCAGATGAGAGCTGAGATGTGCACCCAGTGTCAACCAACCCCTCTCTTCTCAGCCGTGCGGATCAGGTTTGGCAAGAGTGTTTTCAGTACTTTCCCACTGTTCCACGTTTAAAGGCAGTGAAGCATTACTTGGGAAGCACACACTGTGAAAATTAAAAGTGCTTGTTTCCAAGTTGAGTTGCTGATGCAAATTCTCATACCCATGCACTGCCCTGACTCAAGGCAGCGACTGTAGCCCAAGACCACAGAAGCTGCCCCGGGCAGTGTTCCAGCTGTCCGGCACACCCCTAGGTACAACAGCGCCTAAGCTGGGGGTTGTGCTAACAGAGCCCTCTTCCTCCCTGCCCCACCCTATTCCTTTCTTCCCCACCCCCCAGGCCCCAGCCTTTGCCCCACACAATGGGATTTTTGTTTACTTCGTAGCATGTGACAGCACAGTCCCTGCTTTGCCTAGCTCTGGGCTGCAGGTCTCTCAGGTAACAGGTGGCAGCTTCCCCTGTTGGATTCTAGACATGTAACACAGTGACCTCATAGGGGTGGAGCTCTGGGACTCCGCAGAGGTGGCAGCCACAGCCAGGTAACCTGAAGAGAAGCTGTGAGTTCCTTCCTCACTCTTGGTGGCTTCAGCCCTCACCCAGAGGCGCCTTGCTGCCTGCTTTTCCTGCAAACCTCTGAAGTCCATCTTCACATCCATGGAGGCCAAAGACCCTCCCGGGAAAGAGAACTTGGGCACCAAGAGAAAGAACCTGACCTTCTTGCGGTCCAGACTGTACATGCTGGAGAGGAGGAAGACGGATACCGTGGTGGAGGGCAGTGTTTCTGGGGACCACTCTGGGGCCTTGAGGAGGAGCCAGTCGGACAGGACAGAGTACAGCCAGAAATTACAAGGTAACCCCAGAGAAACCAGTTGCCCCAGGCTACCCTGTTTCTGCTGCTCTCCCATTTGCAAAGGATGTGTTGAAGGCAGAGGGGAGAATCCAATACTCTCCTTCCCATAAAATAAGCAAGTGAAAGGAAATGTGACTCACAAATTATAGGAAAATTGTGCTGTGGGGGTCACTGCAGAGCCACTTCTGAATGATGTTTAATGTCACTATTGTGTGTGTGTGTGTGTGTGTGTGTGTAATATTCAGTCCTACATTTGTCTTTCCTTTTCTTCTCTGCCCAAGTGGAGAAGTCAGAAGCACTAGAGAGGAAGTGACTTAGAAACCCACAAAAGTCACTTTGTCTCAGTAGGTAGCTATGGGATGTCACGCCACACCATGAGATCTGGCGAGGTAACTGAACTGTGACTGTGGTTATTTTAAATTCAGACATGAAACTGCAATCACATCTGTGAAAAATAACTAATGCTACAGTCAGGGGGAAGGTGGACTAGGATTCGCTGAAAATCACTTAGGTGATCATGTCCTAGAGTGAATGGAATGTCACCCAAATATGAGATGCTTGGCATGTCTGTGTTGGGTGACTTTTGAGGAAATACCTTCAGTGTGTTTTGTAATGTCTGTGAGATAATTTGACACAGTTATCATAACCCATGCTCTGTTCTGGCCTGAGTTTCTAACTCTTCCCATCCGCCCTTCCTTTAGTGTCAGTGGTGTGCAAGGTTTTAAGTCCCTGGAGAAGGACCTGTTAAGGGACCTTCCAGACTCACCTGGCCTCGGTTGAACACACTTCGCATTTGCACAATTGTCATCCCACAGTGAGCTAGAAATGTCATCCCACTCTGGACCTAGAAATGTTCTGACATTACTGAGACCAATGGGATATGCTTGCACTCAGCATATTGCTTTCCTAGAAAACCAGGGTAGACTTGGTTATATAAATACATTTAAATAAATTAAATACATTGAAATTAAATCTTTAAAAAGTGTTACTGTGAATTAATGCTTTTAAAGTTCTGCATAACTCAACATTAAGTTGAGGTGTTAGTCTTATCCTTAAAAATTATTTTTTTAATGAAGGAAAAATAGTAGTTGATCTTTAATTTCTCCTAAGACAATGTATACATTGGAAAGAATGCAAATTTTTCAGCCATATCCATTAGATTCTCAATCCTGACTTTTTAGCTTTATACCTGCAAAAATTTAAGCAAATTACTTAAAATTCATGAGTCCCAATTTCTCTATTTGTGAAGGTGAGGCTAATATACTTAGAGCACAATGTTTTTAGGAGCATGAAATTAGATAATTAAATGAAACACCTAATTTGTTGTTTGACACTTGTTATGTGCCCAACACATTACAGTTATTTTAAATTTTAGGAATAATGGATGCTGTAATAATAAACAGGGTATGCCCTGCATTAATTTAAATTTACATCTCTTATAAATTTTTTCAAGTCTTTTGTTCCTGTATAAAAATTCGGGAAAGGCGCTACCCTTAACAATATGTTTCTTCTGAGCTTCACTAATTTGGCATTTCTCTGGTTCTGATTTTTCACTGGCAAAATAAAAACAGGAAGTAATATTCATGACTCCATGCACTTTGCTGCTCTTGTCCTAGACTTTCCTTTAAAGGTCTCCACCACTCAGCGCAGTGGGTGTGCGTCTGTCATTGTGCAGCACCCTCAGGCTTCCCTTTGATTTCTGGGTCTCCTGTGCTCCAACTGGATTCTGTCCCTGAAGGGAGAAGGAAGACACTCTGGAGCCCATTCGTGTTTGAGAACCATTTGTGCCTGGGAAAATCACCAGGGAATGCATAATAGCACATCAGAGCTGTAAAGGTGGCGGGCTTCCTGGGAAGTATCACTATTTTTTAGGTGTAATTCAATAAAACCCAAGTCAGGGACCTAATGCCTAATAAGCTTTTAGAAAGATTCTACTGTGGCTGCTTTGGTGACAAGAGCAGGCGTTTTTCATCCATATTCAAAGTGGTCAGCTCCATGGTTTGCTGTCTGGCCAGTAGAAAACCCCTCGCACACAGGTGGCTCCAGTATCATCTTGCCAAGGTCCTCATTAGTGAGATGCCAAGGACTTTCTTTCCTTCTTGGGGAATCACAGCCCCCAAGAGACATTAAATAAAGACCTAGGCTGGTTAGTGACCTGACAGATGGCCCAAAGCTGTTGTGAGGTCACTGTGTGCTTTCCAAGACTGGAATTTCTGGTACTTCCACAATCCTCAAGTTATTTAGTAGGTTACTCTTCAGGGCTGCATTGTTATTTGAGTAGAACAGTTCTTGGCTCTAACTCTCTGGAGGCAAGGCCTCTGCTTCTGGAAAAAAGCTCTTTATTAGCACCGGTAAGCTTGCCTCTTAACTCCAACTCTGCAGACCACTGGTTCCTTTCTGATATCACTTGAGCAACGTGAGCCCTAAATTGCCATAGTAACCCGAGGAAATGGTACTCAGAGTGAGAACTGCTGGCTTAGCACCGCTCACAGGGCAGTATCCCAAAGCTGGCAGCACCTCAGTGATGTATAGGGAGTCTTCACACTGTACTCTCAGTGATACAATCACAGCTCAATGCTTAAGCAAGTATGAGCTTTCTTTACTTGGTGAGCAGATGCGTTTGGTTAACTGGCACTGACTGCTACGTTACATGCTAGGTCTTGGGGGCACAGGGGTGAGCAAAAGCAGATGGTGTACCAGGAAACGCAACTACAAAGCTGTTGAGAAGACATACTTGGCCTTCATTTCAAAGGGGTTTAAAGTCTAGCAAGGTGGTGGTGGGGGAGGGGTAGGTAAACAATAAAGTGCAATAGAACAGCTTGATAGAGGTATGGATCACTGGCCCTGCACATGAGGGCAGGAGAGGAAGCTACTGGGTCTCTCGGGTGATAAACCGCAGTTGGGAGGAAGGCCAGAGTGGGAAGAGAAAAGCTTTTCAAGTTCTTTGCTGTAGTTGGTGTTATTTCCTTGTTCAGAGCCTCCTAGTGAGTCTCATCCCCACCTCCGATCTCCCTCACCTCCTCCTCATTGTGTGAAAGACACTTTCCTGTCTGGTCTGGTCCCCTCTACCTTTGCTACTATGCTCAGCACCCAGGAAGGACCTAGGAAGTGTTCCTTAGCATTAAGGACCGAATCATAGGTCCCGGGCAGGGCGTCAAGCCTGAGATAAGAACCCTTGCATGCATGTGTCTCCCTCACATGCAGGGATCCACGTCTCTGTTAATGTGTCTCAGAGGCAGAAATGTACAGCACCGCGCATGTACCAGGTGACCCTCAGCGGAAGCCCGTCCTACTAGGCCTTGTCCTGAGCTCACCACAGCCACAACTCAAGTCACTCCCCTCCAGCCAGGCCTTCCCACAGAGCTATACCAACTGGCTTCCCAGCCAGCTCAGCCGCTCCCTGCCACGCTGCGTGGCACGAAAGGCTCTGGATAGGGCACCTTCAGTGGCTGAGTTGTAAAAGCTGTAAAAGCAAGTATTTGGTATCTGCTTGCCCGTGTGAACTCTATGCTAGCAGTGTGCCTCATTTCAAGTTAGCCACAAACGTGTGGACTCGCAGAGACCCGCAGCACGCAGACACAGGAGGCTCACTGATCTCTGCCCAGTAGTCTTTTCTGAAAGCCCTTGGCAATAGATGCTACTAACATTAGGGGTTTTCTCTCAGTGTAAGCATCATGGACTGAATGCTCATGCCCCCCCTCCGTGTATGTGTGTGCATGTGTGTGTGTGTGTGTGTGTGTGTGTGTGTAAACCAAGCCACACTCTGTAGGTTTAGAAAGGGGACCCTTCAGGGGTGGAATTAATTAGTGCCCCATAAGACAAGACCAGAGAGACCTTTCTCTTCTCCCTGCTCCCTACCACCTGTGGCTACACACATCTGCATTCCAGGAAGCCGTGGTCAGCACTGCCTGGGACCAGGGGGAACCAAGCCTGGAGCACCTGGAGCCTGCAGAACCCTGGTCCTGGGCTTCCCAGCCCCCAGAACGATGAGAAGCAAATGCTTGCTGTTTAAGCCACCCCTCTACAGCATATGTGTTACAGAGCTCGAACTGACCAGGACAATGAATGGGCTGGTTACTTTTATCCCCTATGGCCACACTAAGTCAGTTCAAATTAACTTTGTGGTCAGGACAAATATTTACTAATCAAACGCCAAAGGAAAGAATGAGAGTGAACAGGGTAAAAGTCTATAGTTGCCGAACAAAAATCCCTTCTTACTTCATCTTTTCTCCTGTGATACCTTCTTCCTCTTTCTCTTTTATTATTACCATAGGTGGGCTTTTTTATTATTTGCAAAGGTGACCATTTCATTCCATTAGGAAAGAATTGGCTGTTTATCTTTATAAAACCCTGAATTAAGAATAATGAGTGACCTTGAAGCAGGATGTTTATACAGAATAACATATATGGCCAGAGGCCAAATGGCTCGCCTAGGAAGTCCACGTGGTAAATTAAAGGTCCATTTCATTGGTGATATTTTTAAAGACTGCAAACAATGTGTAAGGAAGCATTTTTCCCTATTGTATTAGTGTCCATTTGCGATATGCACTGGCCACATGCTCTGGGGGAATCAGTACACGAATATATCATATCTCCACCATTTTTAACCTGCTTTCTCCCCTCCCCCAGCAGGGGTTTTTAACCTGGGAAGATTTGTCGTGTTTCTCCTTCAGGTTGAATAAAAGGTGGGATAACATGAATTGGGCAGCTCTCCACGCAGGTTTCTAACCCCACGCCACAAGGCTTTCCATCTCTGCTTGTCTGCTGAGCACTGAGTAAGCCCCTCTCCTTTCCCTCCATTTAGTGCAATGGGAAACAACCAGATCCCGAATCACTGGTAACGTGACACCAGTACAAATAGGTGTGCTACAGGTTTGAAGCACAAGCCTTTATAAAAGTCAAAGTGCTTTAAGTCCTTTCTGCTCATTCGTGCATAACGACCAAAGTGAAGCATGCGCCTTCACCCTCTCTATTTTCCAGTAAAGGTACCTGGCAACTTTTACAAGAGCCATTTTATCAAAAAGCAAACCACAGCTCTCTAGCTGCTCTCTCCTGCGACACTGGTATAAGAAAACGATTCCTTCCGTGTTTGACCAATATGGCTTTGGGTGTAACTTTCGAAAGGCTGAATATACAACTTCTAGTTGTGTTTTCTTTCTAATCTACGAAGAGATGAGTTTATCAAAGCATCAAACGAGAATGCAGGGGGAGCGCAGAGGAAAGAAAGGGTTCAGAGAGGGAGACCAGGAATGCTCCTGGTGAGATCAGTCAAAGAGCTGAGGCAAAGAGGGATGGTAGAAACCACTCCTCCAGCATCGTGTTGTTCTTGCTGATACAGGAGTAAAGTTTCTGTTTGCAGAAATACCTCTTCTGGATGCCATACTCATGTTTACTTTTGTACATTTGTGGCTTGATTTTCTGGTGAAAGTGGGATTATTGCAAGAATTGCTAATGTGTAAACAATGCATGTTTCAGACCAGGCAAGACTTGGCTTCCTTGGCTTTCTTTTGAGGCTCTTCTACAGCCCTCTCCTGAGGGAGGAGGGCGGGACCGAGGTTCCTGCATTTTGGGGATTGCTTTTCTCACTTACAGACTGCGTCTGGGGCTGTGGACTTTTTGCTCACCCTGCTTGGGCCGCTCTCTGCCAGGTTCTCCTGGTTGCCAGTGGTGGTTGTCGTAGTATGTAGCTTTTGTCCTGCAGGCCAACTGGTCATGGGGTATTTTGTGTCCATAGCAGCTGTGGCTGCCAGGCAGACTAGGCCCCATCAAGTGGGAGAGCAGGTGGAGGCAAAAGGAAGTGGAGAGGCCTCAGGACTGTGTGGAGGGCAAGTGTGCCCCGCGACCTCGGCAAATTTCAGCATGAAACTTTGAAAGATCTGAGAAATCTAGATCGGAACTTGGCCGCTAGGTGGTTATGAGGGGACACTTGTCAGGATGTTCACATGTTCTTACAGTTTCCAGCTGGGTTTGCAGCTTTCAAACATATAAGCAAATACCCTGGCCTCTTCTGTGCCCTTGCTCCAGGCCCCCTGAGAAAAGCAGCTAGGAGGGCTTTGAGGCTGCAACCTGTGTTCCAGATGTCGTCTTTCTTTTATTCTGGGTCCTAGAGAGAGGGGGAGAAAAGAGTATTTGTGACCTTTCATCTGCCAGGGGTCAGGGGCTTCTACACACGTTGGGACTCCATCCCAAAGCCTTTTATAGCTGGAGACAATAGATGGCAGTGCTTAGATTGGAACTCAGAGGTTTTAAATTTTGAAAAATAGAAGGCATCCAATCAAGTGACTCAGGAGGTCTTTAACAAGTCTAAGCCACTGGATGGTTAAAGCACATGTTTTACAGTGCGATGAAATTCCTCAGTGGTTGTGATACTGTTTGACCTCCTGTTTTTTACTTTGGAATGGGCATTCTTTCTTTTGAATTATTGTGGCACGTCCCTGCCAATATTGTTGTTTATTAAATACTTTTTGATTAATTGCCAGGGGACAAAACTGCAAAGTTAGGTTAAACTAACCTGTTGTATAATAGCTTAATGATCTTTATTTCCCATTTCACTGACTGTCTTGACAACCTTTTAAAATTTTATGCCTGTGGTCATTGTTTTAAGCCTCAATAAATCCTAATTTATAGCTGATAAACTGAAGGCCCCACTCTAAAACACACGTGTGTGTGTGTGTGTGTGTGTGTGTGTATACTTGGTGAATGAATAGAATAGAATAGAATTTCATAGTGGAATCAAGCAGCGCTTTCTATGGGTACGCGACATTTCACTGGAATTCTATGAAGTCAGCCTAAATTGCGAGTCATAAGTTACACACTGCAAGAAAATAGTGTCATGATTAAAGTTCTGAGCAATTTCTGCCTTGATTAATGAACCAAGAAGAAATGAACACCATGGGGTCCTTGATAAAGAAAGCAATCTTGGACCAGCGAAGAAAAGGACCTACAGGCCTTGTGTCACCTCATCACTGGCCTCAGGGTCCAGGCGCTGTAGCCTCTCTCAGGAATTCTTTCTTCAATGCTGCTCAATGTTGGTTCTCCAGAGTCCACACAGACTTGTTGCAGGTCTTTTTTTTCTTTCTGGTACCGGGGACCGAACTCATGATCTCGTGCTTACAAGGCAGGTGCTTAAGCCACTGAGCTAAATCCCCAGCCCAGAGTTTTTGCAGATTTCTGCTCCTGAAATTGCTGTGAAGTGGTTGATGAAATCATGATTTACCTCTGTCAGTGCCGCCCAGATTTTACTCAAGGAGAAGCTTGGTCTCCCCTTAGGAATCAGAACATGCACCCCTTCCAGGATAAAACAAGCCATTTACCGTAGTTAGCAATCAGGGGTGGAGAGCTAAAGTTGCACCTGTGTCCTGTTCCTTTTTCTGATGAAGAGTTTTTTCCCCAAACCTCTCAGTCTGGACTCCAGCACTGTGGCCCCGGTACACTGGGCAGTCTTCTCCCTGAGACCATCAGACCCGACGAGGCACAGGAAGGAAACCCTCTTCTACTCTCTCAGATTCGGGGACCGAGGACCGTGACTTGTACTGACAAGGGGCAGACTAAGCGGAGGAAGGGCACACACATTCTGGTGGAACTTAATGTGTTTATGTGACATGGCCCTGGTGGTGGGGAGCTCTGTATGCAGAGAAGAGAAATTCCAAAGAAGCAGTTAGAGCTGGTTGGTGCCATTTAAACAAAGCACAGTTAGTCTCAGAGATGTAGAAAAACAAAAGCGAGGATGTGGGCTGGAGACAGCAAATTGGGGGAAGGTAACTAGGATTACAGCGGGGAAATCAGGGGACATCAGAGTTATTTTATTAAGGTTTGTGCAGACTTGTGATGCCAGCTCCCCATCCCAGTGATGAGCATTTCTCCTCTTCCTGACCAAGCAGGACACTTTCTCCTGGAAGATCATGCCCTGCATCCAGGTAGGAAGAAAGAAGCAGGGAACTTTCCTCCATCTGTCACTTTTATGGATATATATATATATATATATATATATATATACACATATGCAATTTATTTATTAGTGCATGTTTGTAGTTTTCCACTTCTCAGGAGCTTTCAGTGCAAAATAATCAATACACTAAAGTGGCATGTTTGGTGTCATCTGGTATTATGCTATTCTTTTCAATTTGGGGCTCTTTCTTCCATTTGAACATAATTGCACTTGAAATAGGGACTTGGTCTTACCTTGATACTGGAGCAATGCTTGGTGCTTAGTAAGTACTCAACGCAGTCATTATTTATCAGACAATTAAAAATATTCAGTGGCTGATATTGATATATAAATATATTTCTGCTGTTCTCATTTCCTCACTATTTAACAGCAGTCAACTTTTGACCAGAGGGAGGGAGGGAGGGAGGGAGAGACAGAGACAGAAAGAGAAAGAAAGAGAATGAGAATTAATCCATAAAATAAGAAAATATAATTCCTTAGCTGAACAAATAGGAACTCACTATTATGAGTTTGTTTAGCAATCATCTGCTAGGTATTTACATATGCTAGATATTGATATAGGTCCCAAGACCTAAAATGAGGCCCAAGGGGGTCCAGTCTAGCAAGCAAGACAGGCAGTGAACAGGTGCAGAAAAGCACTGGGTACCTGATGTGTACCTCCAACATGCGGCTGGGCTGAGGAGGGGCTGAGCTGTGGTGTGGCCTCAGTGGAGGACGTAGCTGCAGCTCTGCAGATGGAGGGGTCCACTGAGTTGTTCATTGGTGTAAAGAAACCGGGTCCCTGCATCACCCTTCACCTTACTGGGAGGGCGCTGGGAGGGGACAGCAGGAGACAGCTCCTGAGGAAGCCCTGTCTGCCGGGGACTCTCATCTTCACCCCGAAGGGGAACTGGTTCATGACATGGCAAGAGGCTTTTTAATATTACTGACACAAGTAGAGCAGTACAGGAACTGGGATGAGAAAGAGCGTAACTCCACCTCTAAAATACCAAATCGAGGCCGTGAGCATATCTAGGGGCAGAGCAAGCTCCACCCAGAGGGAGCCAACTGCCTGCCACTGGGCCGGTGTGCAGTAACATGGCTTTCCTGTTTGGGGGCAGAGAGGTGGGACAAACACCGCCAGTCTGTACTGTACCGTGGCACTGGGTGCACTGCATCACCTCATATTCTTACAGATGATGGCACCGAGGTTCAGAGAGGTGCAGCCACTTTCCCAGCAGTCACACAGCTAGAAAGTGGTGAAACCAGTTTTCCTAAAGGTCCTTTTGCTCCAAGGTCAACAAGTTTAAACCAACACGAGGTCTCCACCAGGATAACCTGAGGGAGGAGTAGCAGCTGCTCTGTGGTTTGTTCTTAAGGAACTGCTGAGTTTTAACAAACTTTTGAAGAAAACTCAAAAACAGCAAGATACCTTTAAAATCTTCCAGTATATTCACATGCAATCCTGACGCAGTGACTGATGCTTTCTGGGAGCTGTGTTACTTTATACTTCTCAACAAAATGTTGTGAGCATGTAAATTAGAAAGATATACAGTTGCACTTAATGAAGTTTTTGTAGAATTACTAGAATGCTCCACCCTAAAAATATGAGAGCTATTACCTGAGCTCCTTAGCCACTGCAAACTGCTCATTGTCATCAACAGAACACACAGTGGGATGAGGATGTTCTCAAAAGCCCGGCACACCACATTGTTTTTTGCTAAATATTTCTCAATCTTTTTCCATTTTCTATAGCAGTAGTAAGTTTATCCCAATGCAGGGTGTATTAGCTTTTTATCAGTCAGACCAAATATCTGACATGCACAATGTACAGGAGGAAGAGTTTATGTTGCTTATAGTTTTTGATGTTTCAGCCCACGGTCAGCTGGCTCCAAGTCCATGGTCAGCACCATCATGGCAGAAGGTATAATGGGACAAAGCTGCTGAGCTGATGGTGGCCAGGAAGCAGAGCAAAGGAGCAGTCCCAGAGAACAAGGGCCCAGGGACCAGCTATAAACCCAGAGCCACACCTCCAAGACCCACCAAGATGCATCCGATGTATGCTTTACCAATCCCCAGGGCAGCTCTCAAGCTAGTCAAGTTGGCAACCCAACTTAATGGCACGGGGTAAATATACTTCTAGGGTTTTTCAAGATCATTCATTGCAAGATAAAAAAATAAGTTTTTAGCCTTACCTTTTGTAACTATTTATTTTTGAGTATGCATTATAATGTGCATGCTAGATTAATGCTATAGTACTCATATTGGTGATGTATGCTTAAAAGTTTCAGTGAGACACAAATATTTCAGGATGAAATTCTGACATATAATACAGATACACCATGAAGACAACATGCTTAAGTAAAATAAGGCAGACACAAAACTGATTTTACTTCTGTGAGGTCCCTAGAGCTATCAAACTCATATGGACAGAAAATAAAAGGGTAATCCTAGGGGGCTCAGGGAGGGGAGAAGGAGAGCTCCTACTCAGTGGCTCCAGAGTCTCAGTTTGGAAGATAAAAAGTTTCTAGAGATGATGATGGTGAATGTACTTAATGCTGTTAAGCTGCGCTCCTAAAAGGAGTTGACATGGTCAAATTATGGTAATGTAAATTTTTATTTTTATTTTTATTTTTTTTTGAGACAAGGTCTTGTCATATAGTTGAAGTTGGCCTTGAACTGACTAGGTGGCCCAGGCTGGTCTCAGACTTGTGGTGATCCTCCTGCCTTAGCCTCCTGAGTGCTGGGATTACAGATTTTTGCCACTACACCCAACATAAGTCATGTCAATTTTAAAATAAAAAATATTTAAAATTGCTGAAGGCTCCTGGGGTAAAACATTAACATAGAAATAAAGGCTCCTCCTAATCTGACTCCATCTTCCATCTCACCTCTCACCTGGAGCGTCTTTTGCTTTGGACTGGCATGTCTTGGTACCTGCTGTTTGCTCACACTTGAGTGTTTGCCCACATGCTGGCTATTTTATAAACTCCTACTTGTCTTTTCCAGTCTATGTGTCTGGATCTTCACATCCAAAACAGACTCGTTTCTCATAGCTTTGGTATGTCTTTTGTATTTGGTATCTACCTGCCAATGTTTCTTTCATTGGAATGTTTCGCTGGAAGACAGGAATGTTTGTATCTATAGTGCCTAGAAAAGGGTCGGCATATACTCAATATTTATGCCGGAGATAATAAGTGAGTGAGTAAATGAATAACCAGTGGATGGGATAACAATCTTAGTGGATAAAGACATCACCTCCCCATGGCTGATTTCATCCCAGCCAGGTCTGGCTCAGCCCTCACTAGCTTCAGGGTCATAGCTTATGGGTATGGACCTAAGTCAGCTGAAGGAATTCGTTTTCAATTTTTGTCCTGCCTCCTATTTCTGTTTTCTGTATCATATTTTGTTGGATGATCTGTGTGCGTTAGCTTTTCATTGCTGGGGCAAAATCCCTAAGAATAAGTTAAAAAGAAAGAGAGGCATATTTGGGTTCTTGATTTCAGGGGTTTCAGTCCATGGTTGGTCAGCTCTATGGCTGTGCAGCCTGTGGTAAGGCAGAAACATTCTGGCGGACAGAGCAGCAGGAGAGCTGCTATCGTCAGGCAGCCAAGAGGCAGAGAAGTGCGCTGCTGGCTTTCTCTTTCTTCTATTTCCTGTTGTATCTAGGTCCCTACCCTCGTGGACTGTGCTGCCCACACCCAGGGCAGATTCTCCACTTTAGTTTGCTGTTCCATGGGCCGGTCATCTCTGGAAACACCCTCATTGGCACGACTGGAAGTGTGTTTCACTCATTTCCTAGGTGTTTCTTGATTCAGTCACACTGACAATCCAGATGAACCATCATGCTATCCTTTTAAATCCTGACATTATTGTATTAACAAGGGCACACAAAATCACACCGAAATGAAGACAAAGAGAAATGTGCCCTTCTGAATATATCATCAAGTTTTACAAACAGTCATGGGTAAAAAAATGAATTTTTTTCCTGGGCTAATCAGAGTTTCTAAGTAGATGCTTTTAACTCTTTTGGAAGATACCAAGTGGAATGATTGGATCAGATGGAACACCTAGTTTCAGTGTTTTAAGAAATCTCTATGCTGATTTGCATATTGGTTGAATCAATCCCCCACACACACCAGTGGAGAAGGGCTCCTTTTTCCCCACAGCCCCTCCAGCATTTGTCATTGGTTGATTTCTTGATGAAAGCCATTCTTTCTGGAGTGAGGTGGAGTCTCAGTGTTATTTCAATTTGCATTTCTCAAATGACTAGTGATGTCGAACATTTTGTCATAAATTTATTTGCCATTTCTGCTTCTTCATCTGAGAAGTATCTGCTCATTTCAGTTGCCTGTTTTTGGATTGGGTCTTGAAATTTGAGTGTTCTGATTTTCTTTAGTTTTTTATACATAACAGATATTAGTCCTTTGTCTGAGGAATAGCAAGTAAACGTTTTTCCAGTTTTGTGGGCCATCTCTTTACTCCATTGGTATGATTCCTTTTGCTGTACAAAAGTTTTTAATATGATGAGAGCCCAGTTCTTGATTCTTCATAATATTTTCTGTGCAATCAGAGCTATTTTAAATAGTTTTTGTGCTCACCAGTGTCTTCAAGAGTTTTACCTATTCTATCATCCAGAAGAGTAATTTTCTCCTTTTCTTGTTTTGCTTTTTTTGTTAATCAAATCTATGCATCTAATAATATAAATAATATATTTGAAAATAAATACTCTCAAAGTTTGAAGTGTTTCTTAATGCCACATATTTAGGATTCTCATTATGTTATAATGCTGCTACTATTAAAATACTCAATGCTTATTACTTTTTAAATAGTGTAATTATAATTTCATACTGTTCTTTTTATCTTTTTAAAAAACATTTCTTCATAGAAGTAACATATCAAATTAGGATATAAAATTAGTCATCCTTTAATGAAAGAAACTTGGAAAACAAAATCAATATTCTCTGAGAAAAGTAAAGCTTCTTTACTTGGCAGTTGCAAGTAGAATTGTGTATAATTAACATATAACTGTGGTTAAACTTCTGTTTCAGCAAATAATTAATAAAATAAGATTTTAGAATAGAAAATCTTATCAGAAAAGTTGGAGTCCTGTATATTTTTTCTGTATGTTTTTTTAAATATGTGCAATTAAAAACAAAAAAAGCCATAATTTAACTTTTTTGTGTTTATCCATTGTGTTTAAAACCTGACATCCTTTTAGACCTTAAGACTGCATCATCTGTAGTAAGACCACATTATTATAGTTACTGTGCACATGTGATACACTGTATGATGTATAGTTTTTGTTTTGTATGTGGCATTTTGAACCTACGGCTTGCAAAATAGCAGTGAAATTAAATGAATCATAGTTGAGAAGAACGTCAACTCTTTCTCATTTGTCTAGAATGTGCTTAAAAAATGGATAATGAAAGGTTGGAGATATAGTTCAGTGGCTGTCTTAGTTACTTTTTTCTCATAGTTGAGACAAAATATCTGACACCCAAAATTAGGGAAGGAAAGGTTTATTTAGCTTGCAGGTTTTTTTGAGGTTTCAGGCCATATTCAGCTGGCTCCAAGGCAGGATGGTATAGCTGAGGGGCAGCCATTCATGGTGGTTGCAAACAGCAAGAGCAAAAAAGGCAAATGAGGAAACACATGCCTTCTTCCCTCCCTTATATTGTATTCCAGCTCCATGCCTGGGCAGGTGCAGCACTACACTGCCAATCCTAGTGCTAGACAACAAACCAATCACAAATGCTAGATGCAGCTGCCTCCATGATTGCATGAGGCTTGGGGGGCCATCAAGACACAAACCATAACAGTGGCATAGCTCTAGCACATATGAGGTGATATATTTAATTCCTAGAGCTGCAAAAATGAATGAATGAATTAATTAAAATAAAATAAGGAAAAATATACCCCTATATTTAAATGAGCATGCAGATTTTACCAAGAGAAAGAGGAGAGAACAAGCAATAATACTCAGGTAATTTTCCTGTAATTTATCCAAGTCATCTTATTTTTAATTCATATGTGAGTGACAAAAGAAAGAAAGATGTTGGTATCAGCCCCCACTTCCATTCCATTACTTATGTCTCTGTAAGTTTCTGCTCAAATATCATCTTAATAATGAGGCTGTTCCTGACCTCTCTCTAGAGTAATAGTGATGACCATCATCCACTTTATTTTCCACCACAGTGCCTGTTCAATAGCTGGAATGCTGCATATTTCTTCATAAATTGAATTATTTTTCTCTTCCATCAGTAAACAATATTTCATAAGGATTGAGGCTTTTCTCCATTTTGTTGCTATGGTGCTGGCATCAGGACAGACTTTCCCAACACTGACAGTCCTTACATTTTGGGCAGGATAATTTTCTGTTGCAGGGGGTGATACTCTGCATGGTAGGATACCATCAAGGTCCTCTATGCACTAGCTAAGGGTCGACCTCTCGTTCCCTGGTTATGATGACGAAAATAACTCTAAACATTACCACATATTCCCTAGGGAAAGGGTAATGCTGCCAGGTAAAATCCACTGGCAAAGAACCATGAGCACTCAATAATTATTTGTCAAATGAATGGAAAAATGGATAAAATCAGTAGGCCTCATCCAGCCAGAATTTTACACTCCCAATAATAGAAAAATTAGGACATAAAAATTGAATACAGAGATGATTTTGCCAATTTATTTTCTTCTATCCCTCTAATCAGAGCTTAGAGTTTGTCCTCTTTCACTCATCTTCTCTCACTAAGAACTTTAAACAAAGACATTTCCAGAAAGTATCCATTTATTTAGCTGCTAATTGTTCTGGCTATGCTATTCTCAACACAGAGCCTGTAAATTCAACTTACGTATTTTTCAAGCCAGGCAAGCTTTATTGAATTCCTTTATGAAATCTACTTCTCTGCTTTCCACAGCAATTAGTGATCACAGGAAATAAATCCCATGTCTTTCAGATAAGGATAAAATATTTCCCTACCCCAATGTTTGAGCTTTCAAATTCACAGCTGCGGAGGCTCTGTTCTACATTTCCACTTGATACCATGCTGGCTTCTCTCCAAAACCCGTCTGACATGCAGTTATTTTCAACCTATTTCACAGAAGCCCTGCTCCATTCGTCTTTCTGGGGGTCCGGTTTCAGCTGAAACTGATGAAAGATTGTACTGTGTGAAACTTAAGTCAGTAGGGTGCGATGCGATGCCAAGTCAAGGGGTTTGCGGGTGTCTGGGTAGATGTGCAATATAACCTGGCAGGAAAGAGCAGTTGTAACCATGCTTGGGGGTTTGGTAACAATCAAGCTGGATCAAAGCTCTGGATGCAATCAGGGTACTTTGCACACTATGTGGGTAGGAAGGTACACAACTGGGGCGGGGTGGGGTTCAGAGGAGCTGAACTCAGTTTCCATCTCTGCCACTTAAAAGATGCAATCTCTGTAGAAATCGGCTTCCTTTTCTAAGTAAAGAGGCAGAACTTGCTAGAGCTTATCATCCTATCCTCTGTACCCGCTCTTTCCCCGTTGTTCTGCTTGGTGGCATTAGGCATTACTACCCAACTAGCCTACTCTGAAATCTGAGACTGACAGCCTTGTCTGTTCTCCGCCTCCTTCCTTGGTTCCCAGTTCACGCTAATTTGACCCCTAACTTCTTGGCAGCTCTTGGCTCCCAGCCCACTTCTCCCCCCTGGAGACTGCCCAGTGAGTGTCACTCTGCCTCCCCTGCTGCTAACCCTTCACCTCGCAACCAAATATGGTCCAGCAAAAGCCAAAGAAGATTGATGAGAGGCTGAGCATGTCACCTGCTTAAAAAGTCCCCACTGGTTCCCACTGTTTTTAAAAATCCCAGATTCCTTAAGCTGCCCTTCAAGTTCTGTCCCCTGATAATTTTTCCAGACTCAACCTCTTCTGGTGACCTCCACTGTGTTTACATCTTCCCTGGATTTTCCATTCCTCCTGCTGGTGATGCATCCCTCCTCTCTCAGCCTTTTGCTGTTGCCCAGGTTTCAGTTAAGGGTCGCATCTCCCGTCCCTTTGACCTCGAGGCCATGCTGGGCATGGCACAGCTCGCGGCTTACTGTTCTTTGACTTGCACAGCAGTTTTGCAACATGGTTATGTTCAATTGCAAAGCAATTTATTTGTAGAATTCTTCCTGAATAATTTTCACCTCAGTATTTTTTATTTGTCTCATTTAAATCCTAATAGGACAGCAGCGTTTTGGTAAATTGGCTATTAAATTATTTCAGAGCATTGAAACAGCTTTCTTGGAGTTGGGCACACCCTCTCAGCCTCCTATTTCCTCTACTTATGTAACCTAGTTAAACTGATATAATTACAATAAGAGGCACAAGTGATACACACAACTTGATCTTTAGGTAGGAAGTACATAGACGTTAATGTATGTTTTAAGGAGGGAAAGAAAAATACTGATTTGCCCAGATGCTTTAATAATCTATCATTACTTCTAGATTATACAATTCCTGGCTGTCAGGACTATTATTTTATTCACAAAATATACATAGTACAATGTTCAGTATCAACTCAAAGCCAATACACAATTTTAAAAATTCATATTAAAGACTATACAAACTCCAAAAACTAGGGAATTTGTAAAGTTATTAACTGCAAATTCTGATACTTGTTGATCTTACTTATGAATATATTTGTGGTTCTGATACAATTATAAATTAACTAAGGGCCCGGTACTTTGGTTATATTATCTACATGCTTTCTAGTGAAATGGCAGAAAGTTGCTATAGAAATAAATGTTGACTGGCCAACATGTGCCATCCTAGCCTGGTGTCAAGGACAAGGGTGAGAGTAGGTGTTGCTCAACAAGACATTAAGCAAAACTATATGCTTGGTACGTGAAAGTGTCAGTTGCAACTCTACTTTATTAAGAACCAAATAGTATTTCAGTGTAATTATGAACATTTAAATTCATCATTATTTACTGGTAGACACTGATAAATAATATCAGCTAGGGACCTTATTTAAATAAGCAAAGATACAGAATTTTAAAAGTAATAAGCTGCATGTGTGTGGCTATTTTATTGTTTCGGTCTTTTTGAGACAGTCCCACTATGCAGTTCAGGCTGGCCTTGGGATCACTTTGTAGCTCAGGCTGGTCTCGAACTTGCAGCATTCCTCCTGCTTCAGCTTCTCAACTGCTGGGATTACAGGCGTGTGCCATCACCTCTGGCCCTGTGTGGCTATATTAGTAATCTTCTTGCTCCTTAAACTTTTGTGAGAATTACATTTTTGGTGAATGCTCAGAAATGTACTTGCTTTGGTGATTTATCTTTGGGAAAAATGGGAGAGAATCCGATTCTTAAAAATTCAAGCCTTGTTATTATATTGTGCCAAGCACCATGCAAAGCCTGTCTCCCAGCTCAGCAGCCCTCGGCTCCCTTTGCTTCTGCCAGCTGGGGAGGGTAATTTTCTGATAGATGCTCAGATTCCCCTCCTGCCCTTGGAACATTTTGGAGGGGGAAAAAAGGAGAAGAAACCCGTGAGGCCGTTCAGAAGCAGATACAGAATCACAGTGAGTAAATAGTGATCACAAAAATAAAGGCCACTTCCTGAGCGATTTCTGTGCTAAGCAGTTTTCATGCTTTATCTTAAGTCTCACAAGCTCCTAGCAGGGGGCTGTGGCTAAAGGCCAGGTTGGATCTCAGCCCTGCCGCGTACAGTGATGAGACCATGGGCAAAACACTTAACCTCTGTGCGTTGCAGCTCCTTTGTGTGTAAAGGGAAAGGACTAAGTGCACATCCCCCTTCCTCTGCTTTCGCAAGGAAGGGCCAGCGCGCGCCACGCTCAGCGTCCAGCACGGCCAGTACCTAAGCGCGTGTGCTCACGTCATTCTTGCTGCTGCTACTTCTCTCATTCCTCTTCCATGGATGGAGCAATGTAATGACATGCAGTGGCCCGGTCAAGGTCACACGGCTGGGTGTGGCCCTGCCAGCAGCATTGTACTCTCGGCTTCTCTGCCCGCAGAATTCCACGACAGTGACACAGATGGCCTTATTGCCGCCGTAGTGGGAACAGGGCAGGTCTCGGAGCCGAGCGCATCTTCCTGAACCCCAGCCCTGCTGTGCAGTCTGTGAACCGCTGATGCTTTTGCTCACGTGCACCGCACACAGCTTCTTCGTCTCCAGAATTGCTACACTATTTTTACAGTTGTGAGGAATTTTTACCTTGATAATTATCATAATAGTTTCAGGGCTGTGGAAAATGATAGATTAGTCATATCTGCCAACTGGTACAGAGTGAATATGTGGAAAGGGTTGTTCTTCTTATGGGCTTTTGCAATATATTACGATCAGTACCATTGCACCAATAATGTGTAATGCTATAATAAAAAAATCATTTTATTTTTTTCTATTTTTCTAAATTTTTATTTTAAAGAGAATAAAACCAAAGAAATTAAAATACAATAAAACCAGTAAAAACAAACTAGCATAAGTGATACAGGACTTCAAAGCCTTATGAAATCAGCAATATAGTGTCTATGTGCTTTCCAGTGAAATGGCAGAAAGGTGCCACAGAAATAAATGTTGAGTGGCCAACATGTGCCATCCTAGCCTGGTGTCAAGGACAAGGGTGAGAGTGGGTGTTGCTCACCATAATGCCTTTTGTTGTCTTCCAAATTGCTGCAGAAACTTTTGGACATAGTAAAAATCAAACAGAGCAGAAAAGAGCAGAAACAAAAACAACACAATGAATGCAATAGTTATGATTTTCATGGAATATCTTTTCGACCTTTTTACTTTCAATGTATTCGTGTCTCTATCGAAAATAAATCTCATGTAGATAGCGTATAGTTGCATCAAGTTTTTTTAGTGCATTCTCTGGTATCTGTTTTCTGATTGGAGAGTTTAATCCATTTATATTTAAAGTAATTACTGATAAAAGGGACTTCTGTCATTCTGCTATTTATTCTCTGTGCATCTCACAACTTTTTGTCCGTAAATTTCTGCATTACTCTTTTACGTTAAATGAAACATATAACTTCCTTTTGTGTATATTATAGTTACTTTCTCTGTGGTTATGACAGAAACTACATTTTAAAGTCTTAAAGTTGTAACATTTCTAAAGTTGAATATATGCCAGTCTAACTTTGGTAACAAAATTTTGCTCCTTTGACAGCTTTGGCCCACATGTCAACGGTTATCACAGAATTTTATCTTTATACATTGCATATCTCCACAAAATAACTCCTTGAAATAGATTCAACTCTTAAATTACATAGAAAAGTGCAATTATAAACCAAAGTTAAAATAATACTAGCTGTTAGACTAATTTTTCTTTTAAAGTGCTGCTTTTCAATGTTTCTTGTTTTCCACTACCCTCTGATTTTTATGTTTTATTTTCATTTGACTGTAATTCTTAGAACATTTTCAAAGGGATTATGAAGATAGCTACTTTCCAAGACCTCCTATAGTTGAAAACTGTGGTCTTTGGCCCCATGATATAAATAACAAGAGGGCCAAGATCAACTATTTTTCTCTTAGAACTTTATAAACTATTCTAACATCTCCTAGCATCCAATTTTACACATAAGAATGCAATTCAAGTCCTTCTATTATCCTAATTTTTTTTCTTCCAGGATGCTTCTAAGAGTTTCTCTTTATTCTTGGAACTAAGAGATTTCTCCATAAAATGCTTCAGCATGCTTCTACACTTTTTAAAACAGTGTCCTATTATGGAAAAAAACAAGTATTTCAGGACTAGAAAATTTATTTACCACTGCTTTAACATTTTTATTGTTACTTTTCTTTTCCTCGTCGTGTGTCTGTTTTCCTGGATGAATCCTTGTGAGATTCTCTCTCCCTCTTCATTTCTAGACCCTCCCTGCATTTCTTTCCTCCAACTGGGAACATTTGCCTGCTGAGTGAAGTGTATATTTTATGGATATTCTGGTGGTATTTCTTTCCTCCAACTGGGAACATTTGCCTGCTGAGTGAAGTGTATATTTTATGGATATTCTGGTGGTAAAGACATTTCACTTTTCTTGAAGTGTTTATTTTATCATCGTGTTTGAGATAATTTCCCTGGGCACAAAATTTTAGGGTGAATTATTTTCCCTAATAATATTTTCAAAAGTATTGTTCAATTATTTTCTGGTTTCTATCAGTAGCACTGTGAAATCAGTCATAAGAGTTATTGCTATTTCTTTGTAGATATTTTGTCCTTTTTTTCACCTAGCATTTTCAAGTTCTATTTATTTTTGTTGTATTGAAACTTCAAAGTTCTACATCTAGGTATAGTTTCTAATTTTATCCATCTTTTAAATAATTCATTTGTAAGTTCTGGCTCAGAGGATATCTTTCAAGAATTTTAGAACATTTTCAGCTACTAACACTAGTGGTATTTCCTCCTCTTTACACTCTCAGTTGTACCTGCTGTAGCTCCAAATGAGCAACTGTTTGAAATTCTCAGTCAGTTCTCTGTGTCTCCTGCACCGTCTCAGATATTTTACATTTCCTTCTTCCATGCTATGTGATCTATTGTCTCTATTGGCTTTTCCAGCTTTGTGTAATTTCCTATTTGACCCTTGCATTGAGTTTTTTATTCCAGTATGTTTTAAATTTTAACTATTATGAGTTTTATATTGTGAGGTTTATAACATAGTTTTAAAATCTCCATCATTCATAGCCTCTTATTTCTTGTGTTTAATTTCAAACTAGTCTTTGTTACTTAGACCCATTATCTATACTTTTTATATCTGTGTAATATTGCTGATGTCAGGAAACATGATGAGTATAACTGAATAATTGTGGCATTTTTTCTATACCTGACTCATTGTACCTTGTTTCCTTGGTGCCTTAGGATTCTTTTTTCTTTTCTTTGTTCTTTTTGTGATACCGTGTTTCTTTTGATGTATCTAACTCTGGGAACTATTTGAAGCCTGAGCTAAATTTCATTAAATTTTGTTCTTCATTTCATTGCTATTTTATTTAGGCTTATTAAATTATTTTTTTTAGTTAGATCTGTGGGGGACAGGAGAATCCTGGACAGTGAACCTCGGCTCTTGCATGGATAAAACACCTCTTTACCCCTCAGCTACACCCATAGTTCTAGTTGTATTCTTAAATCATTAATTTTCAGTCTTGCTTCACTTCATGAATTTAAGGTTACACATTCTCTGTAAGCCATGATTTATAGTCTGTTTTCATAAGTAATAATTTTATTAGAATTTATTTATTAGAATAAATTTTTTTTTCTTCTGGATTTCTTCTATGACACATTAATAACTTAGGAGTTTTGTTTTTGTTCTAAAACAAATGAACTATCGTGTTTTATTTTTACACATTTGTACTTCAGTTGCAACACACTCATGTTTTTTATTTACTGACTCTTTGCAATTTATTATTTAGAATGTGGTTTATTTTCATAAAGGTTACCTGCATCCTTAAAAAGACTACAATCTCTAACTGTTGAATGTAAATCATTTTTTATCCTAACAGGCCTATCAGTTGGTGAGTTATAAGTAAAACACCATGGATATGAGTGATTTGTCAACTTGACGTGCAACTTTCCCACTTTTTTCTCAGAATGTTGTGCAATCATATTCCTCAGGACCCGCAGAGTTAGAATCTACCATCTTCCCATGGAACATCATTATATCATTATATAGTGTCCATTCTTACTTTTACCTTGATGTCTACTTTACCTAATTAAAAAACAGCTACATGATCTTTCTTTCAAGTGGAATTTGCTCTGAGTATTGCTCCATTGTGGATGAACATCCCATTTTCTTCATGCATGCATCTGTTGGTGGACATAGAAGTTGCTTTCCAGCTTTAACCAGTATGAGCTGTGCTGCTATAAACATGGTGTGCATGGATCTCTGCCATATGATGCCTTTATCTCTTTCCACAGATACCTAGCAGAACAATAGCTGAGTCAATAGAATTTCTAATTTTAGCTTTTTGAGGAATCTCCATATTGAACTTCAGAGTGGTTATACCAGTTCACATTTCTACCAACAAGTAGAATTGTGCCTTTTCCTCTCTGTCTGTTTGTATTTGATTTCTTTGTGATAGTCATTCTTTCAGGAGCAAGGTGAAATCTCAGTGTTTTTTTGCTTCCATTTTGCTAAAGGAGAGCAATGTCAATTTTTTCCCCATGTATTTATTGGCCATTTGTATCTGTTCTTCTAAAAGTATCTATTAATTTCAGTTGCTCATTTTGGGATTCGGTCTTTTATTTTGAGGGATGTAATTTTATGATGTTCTTTACCTATTCCAGGTATTAGTCCTCTGTCCAAGGAATAGCTGGCATAATAACTTTCCCAGCCTGCAGGGTTTCTCTTCACTTTGTTGGTTGTTTCCTTTGCTGTGTGGAAGTTTTTGATCTGATATGATTCCATTTGTTGATTCTTGGCATTGTATCTGCAACCATTTGGGCTCTGTTCAGAAAGTCCTTGGCTACCTATGCCTTTGTCTTCCACGAATTTACCTCTTTTGCCTTCTAGCAGATTAAGAATTTCTGTTTTAACATTCAGGTCATCAGTCTATTTTGATTTTAGTTTAGTATATAGTGGGATATATGGGTCTAGACTCAGTCTTCCACATGTGGAAAGCCCCTTTCCCCAGCATGACTTAGTAAAGAGTCTGTCTTTCCTCCCAGGTATGTTTTTAGCCTCTTTTGATTTTTTATTGATACATGTCCATGATACATAATGACTCCTTTCTGTGTGGGTATCAGGTGTGATGCTTTCAAACTGCTATATCCTCAGCCCTCATACAGTTTGAGGCTCACAATAGGACCCTCAGAATTATGTGTTAAACATTCTATGACTTTGGATTCCAAACCCATATGAAAGTCAGTCAGTGCCCCTGAACTCCCTGAATTATTAGGGAAAGCTTTGTTCTGCTATCGCCCAGAGCAGAGACTGAGAGAGACTGTTACTGACATCTTTCTTTTCCAAGCATGTTTTCTGTTACTGACTCTATTTCCTTTCCTTCTCTTTTCTTCAGTGTTCTGTCTTCCTGCTCCCAACTTAAAAAGAATCATAGATGCATTTTTATCTATTTGGGAATCAGTTTATGAAAAACTAGCAACAGAGTAGATACGGGGCAGGCGGCAGCAGCACTTGACACAGTTATCCCTCTATGATGCTGTTATAATGAGTGAAGACATGTGCGTGTGTGTAGCTTACGGAAAGTTTCCAGCATCTGTTGTTAAAAGTGAAAAGAAAGTGTAGCAGAAGAATGTGTGTAGGAACCCATTATTGCCAGGAAATAACAAAATGTTGCTGTTATGTGTTTATATGTGCACTGAAATGTTTTGGAAAGATTATATACTAAGTGTGAAAATAATATCACAACTAATAAACAGGGATTGTACCCAATGATAAAGAAAAATTTCACAGTGCATACTATAATGCTGCAAGTGTTAATAAATGCTAACTCATTCAATTTTCAAAAACACCTCATAATATTTTGCTAATATTTACAGATGAGGAAATTTTTACAGAAAGAGTTAAATATCTTGTCCAAGGAAACACACAAATGGTAGAGGTAGATTTTGGGTTTTTTTTTTTTTTAGTTTAAAAGATAGTCATTATTTTTTAAAAGTTAATTGCACATTACAGGAAACAGAAACACAAGAAACCAAGAGCAAAGTCATCAAGAGCAGCTTAGGTGGATGTGTCCTGGGTCCTTTGTGTGTATACACAACACACCATTGTGTGCAACTGAGATGGTACCATGTCTGTCGAGCCTTCCTACACATCATGAATATTCAGCAACTCAAAATCCCAAAGCTCAAAGAGGATTTTTGATAACTAAGAGTACATAACACCAACTCAGTCTGCTAGAAAAAAAAGTGTAGTACTGCTTTTCCTAGGGACAAAAACTTCATTGAAGATAATACTGGCATTAGGCAGAGTTCCCACTGAAAGACCGTTGAGAGGCATTCCCTTCATGCCCCGTTTAAAATGAGACACAGAGCAACAGAGTACGCCAAGCACATTTCTGGGAACTATCAGATCTCTCCTACTAATGTACTGCAAGAAGGCGTGTTCCGATGAACTACGGGACGCATCCCCAGAGTACAGCTAGCCGACGCAGGCACGCCCGTGGTTCTCAGCCAAATGTAAACCAGGACACTTCGCACACGTCTCATGTGCTTTCTCCTGGCCCTCTGCTGCCAACCTCACAACAAATCCTGGTGCACACTGCCCAGCGGAGGGACTCACACTTGCACATCCGACAGGCATCTTTTCAATCAGTCTTATCAAAAAAAAAATTGCAAATAGGCTAAATTACTAGCTCTACTTTTAAAAAAATCATACCTTGTCACCTCAGGACATCTATAAATCATTGTGCATTAGTCTACAAATACACAATAAAACCAAATAGTTTACCAAAAATGTACATAGGAACCTGTGGTCTAAAAGTATCTTCCAGATGAGAAGAGCCCAGCAAAGGACCCTTCCCTCTCCCTTCCTTCCCTCTTCACCACTCGGGGACTAAGTTCAGGGCCATGTCTATCTCCAAGGGGTGACTTTAATAGAGGTCACTTCTAGGAAACAGTTCTTCCTAAAAACAAAAGAAATTTGAAACCATACGGTCTGACTCCAAAATCTGTGCACCAATCCTCTCTTGCACATTATATTATTGTGTAATATAATAATATTATTATATAATATATATAATTAATATATAATATATTATATATTATTGCACATATGTATTATTTTGAAAATGTGAAAAATAAAGCAATCACCCTTCTTCAAATCCACTTGTGATCATCCTCAGTCCCACACCACTCCTTACCTTGCGTCTTTCCATTTCTCCAACAGACTTGTCCTCTTCATGCTGGTCCCAGAGCAGTCAAGCGTCTCAGTATGCCAAACCCCTGCAGCCCCCTGGCTTCCCTCTTCAATAGCCTCTGGCATTTCTATGCTCTCCCTCTGCGGTTTGGATGCAGCTGTCCTCCTGCTGAGAGCCACGCATTATCTTGACAAGATGACAATTGTAAAACAATGTTGGAACTGTTTTCTTTAGGTGGTGGAAAATTTTGCAAGTACAGATGCTCCTTGATTTGTGACAGGTCATGTCCTAATACACCCATCTCAATCTGAAAGTTTCATAAGAGGAAGTGCAATTTATGCACCAACCTAATAAAAAGAAAGATAGCTTAGCCTAACCTGCCTTACCTGCACTCCGAACTCACAGTACCCTACAGTCGGGAAAGGTGGTCCAATAGAAAGCCTATTTTATACTAACATGAATATCTGGTGTAATTTATTGAATACTATACTGAAAGTGAAAAACAGAATTGTTGTATGGTACTCTTTTGAACATTAGTAAAATTAAAAACACAGGTTGAACCATCAAAAGCTGGGGCCATCTGTGTAGAGAAACCCCATCACTGCCATGCCTCTGGAAACATTTAAGATGTGTATTGTTTTGTAGACCCCAAGGAAGTTCCACTGCACACTGCTGCTCAGCTGATTCAGTCTTCATGTTAATGCGGAGGTGGTTTTCACTTCTAGCTTACAGATGACAAGGATAAGACTCTGTGGAGGTAATTAAGTCACTCCCCACTTTCTTGCTGGGGTAGCAGCAGAGCTGATCTGAAATCTGATTTTCCTTTCTCCAAACACAGCAACCTTCTTTAATATGAGTGGTCTTGCACAGGAATCTCTGCATATGTTACCATTAAAACTTGATAAAAATTTTTTGGTAACATAATGAAAATTTTATCATCGTTGCTAGAAAAAAAATAAAACAAGGTTGGGAAAAATAGGGATTGGGCAGTCAGATACATGGTACTGTTTTCACCCACAATAGTGTATTTTGGTTACAACAATTTAAACATCCTTTTAAATTCAGTTTTACCTTGGTTTCAACATAGTTTCTTCCAACTCTGAGAAAGCATTTATTCTTAAAGGTCTAAGGTTCTTCCTTTCCTGTACACTTAGCTTCTCTTTATTTTATCCAGAAATAAAAGATTGGTATTGCTGACTGCTAACTGGGGTAATATGTGTTGGTGATATTGGGCTGTAAATACTTTTATTCATTAACATCTAATAAATCAAGCAAGCGTTTTAGGGCAGAGAACAATCTTATAAAAACAAAACTTGATGGCCACAAGGCATTGTGGAGATTTTGTGGGTGTTAGAACCACAAACACAGGAAATGTTTAGACATCTGGCCCTAAAATGATGCAAGTCATTCCTCCTGCAATAAACTGGAGGCGAAGGAGCAGACAAATGTATCTCACAAGATCACTCAACTCCAAATTCCCTGAGAAAGTTCTCCTATCTATAGGGAGACATTTCTCAAGTTGAGTATGTCAACTAATAACTATTTCAGCCACCCTGGTCCCCAAGATTGGTTCTGACCAAGATTCTGGGCAATATCAGAAAATACAAATAGCTTTTCATTTAAAAATTCCATTGAGGTGCATTTTAAAGGACAGCACCTGGAACACCGGGGAGCTAGTTAGAGAGCCACTTTGAGCCTTGGCCTTCAGAACTCAAGGGACCCTGAGTGTGTTTTAGGCATATTTCTTCGGCAGAAATCAAGAAAGATGCTCACTAGACTCTCAAATAACTAAGGAATCATTTTTCTAAGTTACACAAGGATTGTGACTTGGAAAAATATCAATAAGAATGGTTTTTCAATAGTGTTTTTTTTCCAGACAGTGCTAAGCAGTAGTGGGGCATCCTCTGTATTCTATGTCGGGCCTCTGCCGGGAGCGTTCTCTGTGTGCACGATGTCATACAGGTCAAGGAGGAAGGACGCTGACCCCAGCCCCTCTGCTCGCCCTCCCCAAGCCTGCCAGTCATTCACTGTGTGCTACACTGCACACCTTAACTCTAATTTTAAAACAATCTAAAGGCCCACAATGGTTGTCACATGGTTTGCTTACAGTATCTTCCCTCACGAAGTCACCTTCCCCCTTTTATATCAAAACTAATTCAGAGTCAAGCCTGAGATACTGAGCGGCATGCTTCTACTTTCCAGTAAAATAGGACAAACTACCAGGCCTCCCCAAATTCTCACACTGTAGAGCAAGGTACGGAGGCTGCAGAACACACCGGCACTAGTTCCCTCTCCTCACGTGGATTCTTGCTTCTTTGGTACTAAAGGGTCCAAACCACGTAGAAGTGTGCTCTATTCACGCCATTTGTCAAAATCACCCTCTTCCCTAATGAAGGAAGGATAGCTACCAGGCAAAGGGTCTAGAAGTATCTCTGTTTGCAATCTCTGTTGTCCAAAGCTCAGTTAGGACAACTGGATGTCAGGACTACTTTGAATGCATTTTCCATACATGTCTCAGTATTGAACCTTTTTTGAAATCCCAAAATTAGTGGGCTAGAGAGAGGGGAAACTTCATCCCTTTCTGAGGTGTCTGCTGCTATTTTGGGGGCAGGCTCTTTGCCCTGGACCATGAGCTTCTCTGCTGCAATGTCTCTCCACTTGTCCTCGCCTACTTTTGAGAGCCAGCTAAGAGAATCCCTCTCCCACTTCCACTGGTACCATGTGACATGTACCTTCTTTTACATATACACTCTTGATAGATCACTTTATACTGTTCCATTGTTTTTATTTTTAGTTTTTATTGGTACCTATCTGCATTATATAATGACCACACTCGTCCTGGGGAACCGGGACATGTGCGTCACACATCTTAGTCTCCATGCATTGCCTTACCTGCCCCTCACTCCCTATATCTCTTAGTGTCTCTTCCATTTGCAAAAGACCAGTTCTCCTACTTCCTAGTATCTGTATTATAGTGTCCCCATGGGAGGGAAACCCCGAACTCTGCAGTGGAGTTGTCCTATGGTTGACTTGGAAACAATTAGCCCCTTTCCAAAATGGGACCCGATTAAACTCTCTGTGGCTACCCTGGGTTTCTTCTTCTCTTCTATTCTGCTGTGGAGTCACTCTTGAAATAAATTCTTGCTATTTTTTTGTGTGCCTTTCCTGGGGCTAGTGCTTCTGGCCAGGTCTGTCATTTCTTGCTGGATCTGTGGACCTGCCACAATTACCTTCTCTTCTGGGGTACTGTCCTCATCTTCCATCAGGTTGGTCAGTTGGCTGGCACCTCTGGTGTCCTGTCCCAAGAGAAAACAATGCAGGTCCAACTCACAATTAATGGATAGCCAGGGCGGGAATGAGGAATCCACAGGTGCAGAGTTGGTCAAGGGCCAATGTGGGTGTCTGTCTGGTCGGGGGGGGGGGGCGTGTTGTGTGTGTCTATTCTCCTGTAAAGTTCTCTATTCTTAGAAAAATGGGGCCAATACTGAAGGACATCTCACATGTCAACTACTAAGGTCATTAATTTTACATGAAATAAAATTACTCCTTAACTGCAGATACTAAGGTGAAAATTGAGCTTGTGGCTTGAAATAAACCCATTCACACACACAAACCCACACTTTGCTCTGCAGTCCAGGACTGTGTTGATGTCATGGTCAGTGGTCTGAATTCATGGTCAATAGCTCACAGCTGCCAGAATTTTACACTGCTGTGGGAAGCTTGTTTGTCCTGGAAGATATTTAGTTTCCTTACTTTCATACTTGGTATGAAACCCAGGCTACATTTGAGGCATTAAATTTTGAGTTACAATTTGAGTTAAAATTTGAAATAACAAGATATGCCATGAAAAATCTTATCTAGGACTTTTTTCCACCACTGCCTCCCGCCTCATGGATTCTGACTGTGAATGAAGAAGAAAAGTCCTTATGTGTGCAATTGTTTCTTGTTTCTTTACCTAATACTCACCGAGGATGATGCATTAATTATTTTTAAGGATAGGAATGAATAAAATTGCAAGGTATTTCACTAATAAAAGCCTATCCTTGATGTCAAAGCAAACATACCCAGAAGTTCTGCATTGCGTTGCTTTTATTCATGGTAGCTCCGGGCTGAGAATCAGTATGACAACCCGGATTCTAGCAATGGGATACTTTGAAGCAGCCAGGCCTTTGGAATACAGTTCAGTGTCTTGTCCTTTTGGTCACAGTTTGTTGGATTCTGGCCTCCCTGGAAGTGAGGGACAGCTCCCAGGGACACACTGCCAAGATGCCCTCGGCCCTCTCCTCACTCACAATCCCTGTGTTGTCAGAAGGGAGGAAAGGCCTTCCGCAATGTCTCACCTTGGTGTGTTTTCGTTTCACAGAAAAGATGACCCCACAGGCCGGCAGCCCTGTGGCTGCAAGCCCGAGCCCCGAGGAAGAGCAGCAGGTGGAGAAGATGATGGCGAAGCGAGCAAAGATCATCCAGGAGCTGATCCAGACGGAGCGGGATTATGTCAATGACCTGGCGCTGTGCGTGCGGGAAGTGGTGCAGCCCCTGAGAAGCAAACAGGTACGCACACTCCCAAGGCTGTGTTTGCTCTCAGTTTCTGCTTCCCCGGTCCTAGATAGGACCGTGCACCATCAGTGTCTTTTGCCCGGCCCCCATGGCCTCCTGGTGGGCCAGAGACTGCATTTTAAAATACAGGGAGAAAGCAATCCAGCTTCCACTTTGAAATTTCTATGTTCTTCCTTGGATTTTTATGAAACTGCTAACAAATTTTGAGCAATGGGCTTTCAGTGGGCCATGAATGATGTGCTTAATTTAATTCAATGGTAATCAAAAGTTTTAGAAGACAAAAATATGTGAGTACTCCCCCCCAACACACACATACACTTTGAGAGCTTGAGGGTTCCTATTTGGGTAAAATTCAATTTACAATTTATGAAGATGAGTGAAAATTTTCTCTTTGCTGGGGTTGACCCCAGACAAAGCTTAAAGTGGTTATAAGTTAATCATTATCCACTTTAATCAAGGTCGTTCCAGGGAATTTCCTGGAGGGCATCAGAATGAAGGCACAGTGATATTTACCTTGGCATGATGGTACACACACACACACACACACACACACACACACAGTCACTCACAGGCATGCGCCCGAAATGTGACCACTCTCTTCAGCACTGAGTTACAGTTTAGTGCAGAGTGAAGTCCTGCCCGGTGCGGTTCGCTTCCTCCTCTCTGCAGGGACGGAGGAGTCAGAGGTAAACAATACATAAACAGCACAGAAAAGCATGTCAGATGCTGAGAAAATCAAAGCGGGGACACAGGGGAAACAGAAAGGGGTTCTCAAAGAAAATCACTGCTAATGTGGGGGCCACCCTGCCAGACATCTTTTCAGATATGTATGTATACAAAATTTACATAAAGTGATTAAAACTACAGGTGCCATTTTGAGATATACTTGTTTTTTTCAGAAACATGTGTCCTCTCATGACTTCTACTACTTCAAAGTGTTTTTCTACTATCATTGATGCTGAGATGTCTGTGCTTTCCCCCTTGTTTCCTTAAAATATGATCCTAGAAATGGAAATGCTAGGTAAATATGACTGTACATTTAAGATTTTGATAACAATTGCCAACTGTCAACTAGAAAGTACTTTTGTCATAATTTTTATTTCCATGAGTAACTGGGAAGACATTGCCTCTTTAATTATGAGCAATGCTGGCTGCTCTATTATAGTCCTCTAATTCCTCCTGAGAATATCTTATTTACTCATTGCTATGCTTCTAATTCCTTTTTCATAGCCATGTATTTTGTCAACTTAAAAGTTATGGTTTATCTCTTATTATTTTATAAAAGCTTTTGTACATTATTCTTTTTCCATGTTATGTGTCACAAGCAGTTTTCCTAATTTGTCTTTTGCTTTCAAATCTTGATTATGATGCATGTTTATACTGTTTCCACTATTCTAACACAGTTTAATACATCCAACTTTATTGATTATGGGCTTGGTAACTTAATATAGACCAGGAGATTATAAAAATACCACTAGCTAGTTGCCCAATGACACCAATTATTAACCCCTCACCCAGGACTTACAACATTCAGAAAAAGTTTATGATTCTTTTTTCCTTTTTTTTTGGAAACAGGGTCTTGCTCTGTAATTTAGGCTGGCCTTGAACTCACTATGTGGCCCAGGCTGGCCTCAGACTTGCAGTAATCCTCCTGCCTCACCCTCCTGAGCACTGAGATTTAAAGGGTGTACCACCACACCTAGTGAGTTTCTATTTCTTGATACAGGACTCTTTCAAATTAACTAGAAAAATGACCCATTAGGGGAGCCCAATATAGGTCAAGGGACCCTTGATGTAAAAGTTGGTTTGTGGTTTAAGACAGCATGTACTGAACAGTGTGGCAAGATAGGCTTGGTAATCTCCTTCCTAAGAAGGTACCGTTAATTTTTGCCTCATGAATTATTAAGCTTATACTGTGGGTCAGGTACAGCTCCAGGAAACTCATTACCATTCTCATTTGAGTCTTTCTTAGCTCTTATGTCAGAAAGTAACCACCAACTTTCTGAAAACCTTGAAATTTCTTACTAATTCTGTAAAACTAGCAATAATATTCATGGCTCTGATTAAAATTTGCTCTGCATCATTGCTAAATATATAAAAATATATTTTTTTAATGTGCTTTCATTTTATATAAACTAGCTTTATCTCACATATCCTCTGTCCTGGCAGATATGAGTGGTTGTGTGTATGTGTGTGTTTGACACAGGGTCTCACCATGTAGTTCAAGCTGGTCTTAAACTCACTGAGTAACCCGGGCTGACCCTGAACTCGCAGTGATACTCCCCGTCTTAGTTTCCCAGTGCTGAGGTTAGAGGTGTGCACCATCACACCAGCCTTCCTCTCTCGGATGTGGACATCATTTTTAGGTCACTGTGATTTTCATGCAAATAATCCCTGCAACAACTGGACGATCCATTCCTCAGCTTGTGCAGATCCAGTGAGCTCTCCTCAGTCCTGTGTCAGCTGCTCACCAAGGTCATCCTTGACTTTGTTATTACCAGTAAATTCAACCTCCTAAATTCGGAATTTCGAGCTCACAGTCATGTACTCCTCACTGCCTTTCTTTCAGCCAAATTGCTAGTGCTCTCCAGTCTTGAGTGTCTTTATGATGCCTGGTGACCCACACTATGGTCCAGACTGTGTCACCTTCTCAGTCTCCATCACACCCACACACGGCCTAGTTTCCATGAGTCTTTCATTCTAATCACTCCTTGCACATAACCCTAACTCCCTTTTTCTCTTCCTTTTCATTATTTCCCCTGGAAAAACCCTACCCTGGTTAAGTTCAGTCTTCTGTCCCTTTTACATCTTTACTGGTGCAGCTGAAACCGTCATCACAATCAAGGCTATTTCCTTCACCTGGTTTCCCCGGTAATGTCCCAGAGAAGTCTTTCTCCAGTCTTTTTCCTCACGTCTGAAACACTTTCTCCTTTTTCTAACCTGACTTAGCAAACATCCTTTTCCATCACTGCCCTGAGAAAGTAGACATGGCAGAGAAGGTGCATTTTTGCTCAACTCCAAAGGCCCGCATCTCTGCCTTGTAACCTGGCTTCGTTCTATTTCAAGGTCGGTCAGTCTGTCTGTGTCTAGGGATGGACAGCCTCTCCGCTGTGCAGCTGAGCCCTTCATTGCTAAACTAGGACTCACCCTGGCCTGTGTACTTTCCAACTTCTGCGTAATTAATTTTTCCACTGCAGCTGGGTCATTCTCATCTCTAGCATTGGCTGTCTTAAAAACAAACCACAATTCTCAGTCCTAAATGAGTTATCCACATTTGCTGTATTTCTGTCATTTTTTAAAAAATTAAATAGAAGATATTTAATATGTACAATGGTGTATGTGCTTAATTAAACATGTTTCAAAATAAGCACGATTGACCAAAAATCTATGATGAGCTAATGATCAATATAAAAAAGGCTAAATATACAGGAGAATGCCTTCTCTTGCATTTATTTGTATCCAATGGAATAAGAAGTTTATGTGATATGAGACTAGTGTCAGTTTTATACCACCCACTACGCTGTGAGTCAACCTGGCTCCACAGACAGGAGCATCCCTGCGAACTCTCCTCTTGTTCATGTTCTCTAATTTTTTGTGTCTTTTTATATTTTGCTGTTGCTTTTCTTCTCTCGTTTCCTTCTTTATCTGTAACTCTCATAAGCAATTCTCCGGATAAGTGGCTCACACCACGTCAAATAAAGCATTTCTGCTGTGGTAACATCTATGCTAATTTATTTGATATGTTTAACTTTTACTCTCAATGCTTTAAATTACAATTCTCACTCTCCTTTATGACTTGCGGACTTTTCACACCCGGGCTCTTTATTAAAGGGTCTTCAGTGCGCTGTCTTTGTTCCTCTGTCCTCTCCACTCATGGAACAGCAAGTCTTTGAAGGCGTCTCAGAATTCTCATGTCAGATCTGCTTTTTCTCTCCGCTGCTTATAGCTTTTAACTGTTGATGAAGTTAGCAGGTGCTCAGGGACTCAGGGGGCTTGGGGGACCTTCCAACTCCAGCGATCACCGGTCCCACCCATTCCTCAACTCACACCTCTTCGGTGGTGGTCAGCTCCTTCCCTGCTAACCGTTTAAACCTTGGCTTGAGCACAAGACCTACTTGTCAACAATTAGTGTCCACATACAGGAATTAGCTGTCACATACAGTTTTGGCGTAACCACTCTACAAGCCTTGCTTAGTCAAACCCAATACAACACAATGTTTTACATGTGCGTGTCAGGTTGGGCTGACATAGCAACATCATCCGACCAGCGTCTTTTCACTATGTGAACACAGATTAGACCCCTCTGGGCACACAGGCACTCTGCATAGGCAAAGAGCGGATAGAGGCAGCTGGGAGCTGAGGAAAGCCCCTGCCTGCCAAGGCTTAGCTCAGTGAGCTTGTCTGCATGAATCCAAGCACAAAAGAGGGACTGCATCCAGCCCCGCACCAACCCCTGCTCTGGGACAGTCCTGGCTGCAGACGTAATCAAGTCGTTTCTACAGATAAGACTTCGTTGACTTGAAAACAGGGCCAAACTCAGCAGTGATGGACACCTGCTGCCATAGCAGTGTGAGAGGTTTTGCTAAAGCACGTGTGCGTTCATGTTGAAACACTGAGTGGGAAAAAGAATTCTGTTGTTATCTGAACAGGGCGACTGGCTTTGGGACAACAAATCAAAATGAACCAAGGCTTAGCAAGCTAACTGGACAATGGATAAGGGTTTTATGTGTCAGAAAAGGAAGAACAAAAAGGTTACTGAAAATAACAGATAGAGAAATTTAAGTGCATATCTTTATTGTTCTTTGTTTTTAGTTATTTTCTTCAGTATCTGAAGATATGTTGTACAAAAGGATCAAAGATCTGTAGTGGATAAAACATCCTTTAGTCACTCAATTCCTTCCCTACAGGCAAGGATCATCACAGCTCTGCCCTTCAGCCCCCCACGAATCCTCTGCAGAAACATATACATCTGCTGCACACGTACTACTTTTTATTTATGCAACAAGAAAATCTTGTGTATTTATTTTGGATTTGCTCATCTGTGGTCTACTTGTATGCATTATAATTGGGATAGTGTTTTCTGGGAAATGATTTTAAAATTTAGCATTTGGCATTGACAGGAGCTCATTGCAATTTTCTGCTAAAATTTGGTTGTATTACATGGTGAAAATGTCAACATTTCATTAGAAAATAATGGAAGGCATTAATCAACTATAGTCCTGCTCAGAAATAAGCACAGTAAATGTTGTTGTTTATTATCTAGAGAGATCCAGACATGCTCAAATATTTTCTGAAATTGAAATTATACTGTGGATACTCTTTGGGACTTTTTCTCTATGAAGAATATATTTATGCATTTGTTTCCAATCATAAATACCAAGAATTAATTTTAGTGGAAAAATTGTTTCCTTTCTTTACTATGAGACCCTGAGTTTGGGGAGAATTATGCAGACTCCCTAGATTCACAGCCCCCAGTTCCAAAGGCACTGACCAGTCCTGTCACACATGCCCAGGTTTGCATCGGATTGTCTTGGGGTTGTGACTGGAGGAACCAGGTGAAGACCTGCTCTGTGTGACATGGAGCACACTGTTCTGATGTCCTATCAGAGCCCACAGTGAGGGAGGAAAGTCCAAGATAGAGGAATGTGAAAGAGAGGGAGTTAGAACAAATCATAAACTTATCCCTCACCCAAGTCTAAGAGAGGCTGGGAGGCTGAGGCAGGAGGGCTGAAAATTTGAGCCCTGCCTGACAACTTATCCTACTTAGTGAGGCTCTGTCATGTGAAAGCCCTGGGATCCATCCCCAGTACCACAAAAATGGGGAGGCGGTGTATCAGGGCCCAAGGAATTCAACTCCTTGCCACCAGCCCACAGTGAAGTTGTTGTCATCTCACCCCTTAAAGCAACCACAGCAGCGAGGGTCACTGTGAGGAGGGCTTGCCGTCCCTTGGGAGTGTGCAGAGCAAAGGACCACATGCAAATGCACTACCATAGTGCAAATGCAGGTCAGCTGTCCCCGCACCATGAAAACTTGTGACAGGGAGGTGGCTGCAGTCTACTTGGTGTCCTGTGGGTGTCCTGCATATGTTGAACTGCATTTGAGTTCTGCATGTGACTTTTCTGGCCCTTTGGGGGCTGCAGTGATGGCAGTGACATAGTGAGCCAAGGGGCCCCATGCAGAAGGGACTCGGTGTCAGCATGTGCCTGGGAACATCCCTGCATCGTGTCCTGCCTTTGCCTCAAGGCCACCCCACCTGCTCGGCTGAGAGCCTCAGAGCGCGGTCCTGTCTTCCTTCTGTGTCCAGCGCTGGCTGCCTGCCATGGGGAGACACCCCCAGTGCACAGTGGGGTGCAACTCTTGTGGCTGCCTGGGCTGACTAGCTGCCTGGTGCACGGTGCACCCTCTGAGATGACCCTCAGTCTCTCTGCACCCCTCCCTCCCCTGCCCAGCCCAATCCCCAGACTTGGAGAATCCTAAACAGGAAGTCACACACAGCAATGGAATGACATTTTGCTACTTTTATGAAGCCATGGTCAAAATCATAACTATGTTAGCATGCTGATATATTAGATAAAAATCTAAGGCAGAAATATTTTATCTAGTAATTATTAAAATGCACTCTGCTTTCCTAGGTAGATAGACATAGAGATAGACACCTAATTAGGCTTCTCGAAGTTTTTTCCCTGCATGATACAGGAAACCATAGGGGAGCAAAAATCTTTGGTCACGAATCATGCCACTGAGTATTTTCATCACAATTGTCTTCTCTGGCTGTCATGTTCACTTTTACTATTTCCAGAAACAATAGTCTCTTATTTTTGCTTCCTCATGGAACTTTTTTTCTCTATTATGTCTTTTTCTATTACTCAACTGCTCTTCGAGCCTGTTCACTTCCAAATCTTGGGGTCTATTCTAGGCCTAAACTGTGTCCTCTCTTGGCTCACTGGCCATAGCGTCCCTGCTACTCTCAAAAGCCCTGTCTCTGCCACACACGTCTTGAACTAGGTAGAATTAAGCTGGTAGCTAGTGGACCTGTCTTAACTATGTCCGCAATCACCATACTCCATACCATGTTCTATGCTATACCATGCCCAAATCCAGGGTAAGGGCACCATAGTTTTGCAAGATATTACCACTGGGGGAACTGACTACAGGGTACACATGTTATTTTTTACTTCTGCATGTGAATCTACAATTACTCAAAAGTTCAAATAAGTAATAAAGTGCTCTTTTTTCTCTCTCCTTTTCTCGCTTTAACAATATTATTCTTTGAAATACACATGCAAAATTTTAAATGCAAGGATATGTATTTTTCTTATACTTTGCCTTTTTTTTCTCCCAAACTTTTTTGTTTTGTTTTGTCTTTTTGAGACAGTGTCTCACTCTGTAGTTCAGATTGGCCTTGAGCTCACTTTGTGGCTCAGGCTGCTCTTGAATTTGCAACAATCCTCCTGCCTCAGCCTCCCAAGTGCTTGGATTACAGGTGTACTTCACCATGCCCAACTCTAAGCTTTTGAATTAATTCTGTTTTTATTATGACTTTTGGGGGTATAGAGATCACATTTTAGGTTGTTGAGAAGAAATAGGACAATGCATAATAATCTGCATGCTTCAGTGCTTTCTTATCAGGTTAGAATACCAGGAATCCTTCTAGACTATAAAGCACCCTGAGGGAAAAGCCAACTAAGTCCCCCTCACCCCTGCACCTTCTATCTGACCTGTTCCCTCCCATTGCATAGTTGCAAAGTTCCTGGGGTCAAAGATGTCACAGAACACAAAGATGCAAGCCAGGCTGATAATATCAAAATTCAAGATGGGGCGCAAAGCCAGCATGCAGAGCACACAGAAGAATTTTGGTCTCTACATTAGGGGAAAATTCTGAGAAATGTCACGGATTAGATCTAAAGTGCTCCCCCACCCCCAAGACTGGTGTTGGAGGTTCAGCCCCCCAAATAACAGTGTTGGGGGGGGACTGCTAGGAAGTGACTGGCTTATGACTGGTTTCAACACCGCTACCAGCACCACTGTGAGAGTTTAGCCTTTGTCACATAATTTGAGCCACTGTTCCTCCACAAGTTCAGACCCTTGACATCATGCTAGAAAGGTAAAAATACAAACTGGTGAACTTTGTTAGAAAGGGAAGTTCCGACTTGGAGAAAATCATAGCTGAGATGTTCAATTTAAAAATAAAAACCTTGCAAGTAGATGGCTCTCTCTCACTCATACACAGTGGCTTGCCGGCCTCTCTTAGGTACTGACACTCGGTCCTCAAGTGCACCAACGTCCCCACCCCCAGCAGGGACCTTGGCTGGGGCCTCCTGGAAGTCATGAAGTTTGCTGTCACACTGGGTGCAGGATTGACTAGGGAAACGGTTCATCAATATTCTAGTACAGGAAACTCTTTTTTGCTGGAAGAACATCTCTGATCCCTGCTTGTCCAGAAAACCTCCCTTCAAAAACAAAAAGGATCTTTCCTTTTCTATTTGTATGTCAGTTTTCTGACAGAAAGAAAACTTGCTGTTCCATTTATCAGCACCTCCTAAGCTCTGATTTGGGGCAGCGTCAGTTCCCATCATTTTTGCAATCTGTTGTCCGAACTGGAGCCCGCAGGGCCACATAAGGAGATAAATGCGTCCGTCTGCCGGCTCTGTGCAGAGGCTGGGCTGCGCGGAACTGGAAAAGACAGGCACGGATCTGATTTTGGATCTGCGAGCATCATCCCTTCAGCTCACCTAGTCATGCTCCAAACTCACATGCATAAAGCACGATTTTAATTTGCCTTTATTTCTGAAGGGTAAGCAACAAAATCCCAGCAGCTGTGATTATCATAATGATGTCCTCAACCTCTCTAATGAAACGCTTGCGAACTCCAGGCGGCTCTACTCAGGCACAGGCCGATGTAGCCATGTGTATCAGTTGGGGATCATAAATCCCAGTCTTCGCAGAACAACGCTCATTGAGGAACAGATGCCCCTTAGCCATCAATTAAAATAACACTGTAACAGTGGGTCAGAAAGGAAACACATATGGGGTGGGGTGGGGGTTGTGTATTAGTATTTATTTAAAGCACTTCTGATATAGACAAGGTTGATGTTTACATGAGTTCATTAATTAATTTCACTAACATAAAGATATATGAAACACTCCTGGCCACTGAAACCCTAAGAAGTCCTAATCAGAGGTGAAAAGTCTCCTTTGGCAAAGCAATGACGGATAAGTGAGGATAAGAAGGGCTGCTGGGATTCAGAGAAGGGACAAGTCCCTTCCAGACAGGTAAACTGGGTGCTATTTTAGCTGAATATGCAAATTAAAAGGTTAAATTTTTGCTAAGTGCCCAATTCATGCAATGCCAGCTGGTGATTCTGTGTGACAATCAAGATTTACATGATTGTTCTGCCGTAGGAGAGTTTATAAATCTGGTCAAGCAAATAACTCATGAACACAGAAAACGCGAATAACAGCATATCTCAAGCTGATGGTCTAGAAGAGCTCCCGGCTGCAAGCAGTTAGTAAAATGCTAATTGCTGCAAGCAATCTCCTCGGGAGGCATCCGCAGAAGGGGCCCTGGCTTCCCTGCAGCACTTGACAGAAACCCTCCTTTACTTTTCTGCCTCTATACTCCCAGGTTTCCCTGCCGCCTGCCCCTTCTCCGTCTCCCTTATGGGCTGCGGCTCGGATGTCTGAGCACTAACGTTACCCTGGGCTCAGGCTGGGGCTTCTGCCTCCTGCTCATACTCAGCCCATCAAGGGCCTGCCAGGTCTCCGGGCTTCAAATCCCACCTGCCTGCTGACAGTCGGCAAGCGATCCCCTCCAGCCTGGATGCTCCTCTGTGCTGGGATTACAGCCTAATGGTCCCTCAATGCCCTACAAGGTCCCTCATTCTCTGACCTCACCCACTCCTTCCTTCTGTCCCTCTAGACAAGCAATCTCTTTCTGTCTTCTTTGCCTTGAACTCTGGTCCCCAAGATAACATCATGGCTTGGCCATTTCCCTCCTCGGTAAAACATTCCGTCTGTGTCAATCTGTTTTAGACCGGGTTGCCCCTGAGGGATCCAGTTAAAAGGATTGTAGAGGCAGTCACTCACTGGAGAGTGACCCTGTGGAAAGAAGATCAGTAAAGGAATGGGAAATGAAGCAGAGAAAGGAGGGAAGAGAACCCGCGGTCCACTGGGCAGTGGTTAGCTCTGCAGGCAAAGGGGGGCTTCCATCCCGCAAGTCCTGGGAGCCTGGGAGCCTCTGAGGAGTACCGGCCCAGGGATGCCTGCTCACACTGGCAGAGGGACCCTGCTGTGGGTGTTGACCCCTGGATATATGTCTCAGTTCTTCCCTATCTACAGTAGCTGTATTACTGCTACCTGAGCAGTTACAAATATTCATTGGTGTAAACAATTAATGACTAGATGGACAACTTTGGGCAGGTAGGTGGTCCAGGAGGTCCCAGAGAAGGCACAGATCTGTGGAGCAAGCCTTCCAGGGCTGCAGGGTGGGAGAACAGCCCCTTGGGGAGCCCACAGGGCAGCACCCCAAGTGAGCTGCCAAGGGGGTTGAAAGTGAGCTGCCAAGGGGTTTGAAAGTGAGCCGTCCTCTTGACTGGCCGGTTTTCCTGAAGATAAAAGTCTTGCAGATTGGGGAATCTGACACCAGAGGAAATAAACATTTTGAATCAGAGGACTCTATCATCATGTTCTAAACCAATTAAACTTAGGTTTTAGGAAGATGAATGTGGAAGTATTAGATGGATTTGTGGATTAGGGAAAGGTACATTTACAGCCTCACAGAGGATTATAGAGGAACCAAAAAACACCCAAAAGAAAACAAAACCCCTGCCTGGATGTTGTCAGTAGTGCGGTTCATTTACTAGAGTCGGGGCAGGGGTGCAGCGGAGAGAGCTCACACAGACACCCAGGCATGGAGTCAGGACCTCAGTGGTACAGTGAAGTCACCAGGTGTCCAAAGATCCACCTGGCTCCGGGCAGATTTGTGTCCCTCCTTCTGCACATGCTCAGCAAAATCTGGACTCTGCTGAGCTCTGAGCCTCTCTTAGCACTCAAGCAAGCAAATTAAGGACCTAAGCTGGTTGTGAGGCAGGGGACCAGGTTGGGGGGGCACTGTTGGGGGCAGCTGGGGTGACCTGCCAATTCCAGGGACTTGGTCACCAAGGGCACCGAGCAGCAGCCCCTGAGCCTGGCACCTGATACTAATCATCTGAAGTGAGCTCCAGCTGAACCCTGTATCTGACACCAAGATTCTAGCCCAAGATCAAGTGGGACAGACTTGCTCTAATGTCAAAAAGGAGATAGAAAATACAGCAGCCAGGGGCTGCACTGCCTCTGCCCTCCCGTTCTTGAGGGTCTCATGACACACTCAGGCCACATCTTCTGTTTTCCTTCAAAGCACTCTTTTCTTCTTGAGCACTACTCTCTCTTGTTTCTTCACCCTAGTCCTTCACAGTCACCAGTTGTTCTGACCAGTTCACTGAGTGGGTCGGTAAGAGCCTGGCAGGCATTGCTGGTCACCCAGGATCAGTCGTTCAGGAGAGAAGGAGAGGAGGAATCACTACAGTGCTTCGGGAGCCTGCTCTGTGTCTCAAGTCAGCACTCTGCCCCAGTTCTTCCTCCATGCTTCTGAGGATGGGGAGTAGAGTCTAATACTGAGGGGTGCAAGCCCTGGTTGCCTCTGCACACCCACTGTTTAATAGGTTGGTGCACATTTGCACCACACTTGTCCAGTTTAGGAACTGTTTCCCAACATCCATTCCATGACTCCTAATAAACACGAGAGCAAACACACTGTTTTCTCATGTTCTGGCATTGTGCTATCCATCTTATTCATATTAGTCCATATAATCCTCACATCAACTCGGAAGCGAGACTCCCTACTTCACGAATGAAGCAACCATGGCACAAAGCTTTGGACTAAGTAATTGAATGTGGCAGAATAGGATTGAAGACAAGTCACTGGACTCTAACACCTGAGGCGTAGTCCCTGCTGTCTCTGGTCGTCCTTTGCTGCGGCTGTAATATGTATGTGCTGCGGTGCTGGGAATGGACCCCAAAACTTAAAGCACACTGGGCAAGGGCTCTCCTGGTAAGCTGTGCCCTGAGCCCTCCTGCTGTGTCTTCATCACACAGTCGCTGAATGCTGGAGAAGAGACAAACGTGGCATAGCCATTAGCCTCCAGAATTTACAGTCCCATGGGCAGACGGACTTGTGAGTGAATAATTTCACCGTATGATGATTAATGTAGCTGCCCCTTTCCTACTGCAATGGCCTCCTTTGGACTTGTCAGGCATGTGGGCAATACAGGTGACTTGCAAGCAATCCCCTGAGGATGCCTCTGTAAGCATCACGCCTGGCCAACCACCTCACACTCTGTTGGGTATTTGATGGCTACGAAATTGATGCCTCTCCCTCCGTGCAGGCAGAAAGTGTGTCCTTTTAACCTTCCATTATATACTTAGCATCGCCAGTGGATTCCAAGTAGAGAGCCAACACAATCAGTTTCTGGAGAGCTGGGGTGTGGGAGAGAAAGCAGGACAGGTGTGTGAAAACTGGGATCTCACTCTGGGAACAGGGGAATCCACTGAAAATTTTAGTCATGTTTAACCTGGATATGGTGATCAGAGTGCAAAATAAGTGAGGTTCCCTGAGGGCCAGAGCGGGCCGTGACTACACCCTGGTGACACCAGGATGGGCAGTACAGGTGGTCTTCTGGATGGTTTTCCTCCTTGGGCTTTGTCCCCAGTTCTGGCCTCATCACTGACCTGCCCATCCCACTGTCTCTCAGATTCACTCTCACTTTTCTTCTCTTCCTCCTTTCATCAGTTTTTCTTGTTTACATTTCGTAAAAAGTTTTCCTAACTTTTTAAAGTTATTTTAACTGAGTTCAAGACTCTCCTAGTCGTTGCTTCTATTACTGAAGATTGGAACCTGGAAATTATGCTAAGTAGAAGGGAAAAAAAGGTAAATGTTAGGCTACATCATGCCTGATATCTGCAGGTTCTCTGAGTTGCTACACTTGAGGATTATAAATGTTCTGTCCCAAAGCTGAGTGCTACTCTAAGCTCTTGCTTGGAGTATGCAAACAGGAATAAGATAGAATGAATGTATCTGTATGTACACACACACACACACACACACACACACACACACGATCAAAAGACAAAAATGTTTGTCTTGTACCTCACGCCCATCAGAAACCCTTAAATACTCTTGGCTATCTTCCAGGTATACAAATGTACAAATTTTTCTACTCATCCTACTTGTTCTAAAACTGTTTCTAAATCACTCTCTTTTATCCTTTGACAACATGACTCAGGTGTTGGTTCATTATATTTTGGAAAGGATCACATCGTGTGCAGACTGGTCACCTCAGAAGGGCTATTGCTAGCAGCATTGTCTGTCTGTTCCGCGAGCATTTCATATGAACTTAGAGCAGGAAAGGATGGGGCTCCTGATGACCACCCAAACCCCCACCAAAGTGCTTCTTTTCTGCCTGTCCCTGTGTCTAGGGAGCTCACAGTGACAAAGACAGGGAGAGGGTCATTGGCCAACTACCACTTTTCAAGCAAGAACATCAGTATAAGCACTTTGCTTTTTTGATGTTAGTCAGAATCATCTGGGGTGGACTTTTTAACCCAGGGACTCTTGGGGTTTCACTGTAGTCTCTGTTCTGGTCTCTCTTCCCCTCCTCCTTCCCCTGCTAAGTTTTCTCCGGAGCCCCAATCGATCCTCCTGCACGGAAGCTGGCCTGGCTGTTCTGACTGAGGATTCTGCACATCTTTCTCTCCCGGCCCAGAGCATTTCCAGGCAGTTATCAAGTAACTTTTGCCTTTAGATGCAAGCTGAGTTGTAAAGTGAAGCTGTGATACTGATTCAACTTGTAGTCTAATTCCATTAGCCAGTTTTGAGTCTAGTGTCACAGCAGGAAATTTCATACATACGAATCAGCAGTTTTGGGAAACCTGATGAAATAATGACTGGTTTACCCCGAAAAGCTTTGTAATCTGGAAGCCAACTGCCTGGGCAAATGCCATGGTAATTAGATAATTACCCAAGCCCAGAGTGTGCCATGGCTTCCTGCCACATGCTCTTCCTCCCCTGGCTCCAGAGTCTATCACCCATCTCGGTTTCCTCACTACTTTGTTCCCTCTCAGAAAGTCCCCCTTGGCTCTCCTTAAGTCTATATTTTATATATTCCAGTGTTCCTCCACTTGTAACAGTCTTGGTATCATTGGGCTTTGACTGTTCCAGTGCTAATAATGGAGTGATCTAATTGAGGGATACATCTGAGTCTCACTTAATGTGCATGGAACTGCATCACAGAAGAGTAGACTGGACCAAGGTTCCAATGGAACAGTCCATGGTGGGGTTTCCCTACTTGAATTAGAATGCTAGTCATTACATAAAGCATAGAGTCTAAACCAGGCCAAACCAGAACCTGGACTTACTGCCAAACCTCGTAAATAGGAGCGTTTCTCTTCTAGAAATAATTTCCAGAGGAGCATTAGTTGGTGGTAGTCACCAAGAGCAATACTGTTTATCCTCTTCTGTCTTCTACAAGTGTTGGATTCAGATCACGTACATCTATTTAGAATTTTTAGGTGATGTGATTTTTGACTGCCAAATTAGGAGCCTAAAATACATTTCCAAACTGAGGTCAGGCTAGTAATACCTAAGGGGTTTTAGCCTATTAGTTGTTAGAACAAGAACTTTATTTATAATTTGCCAAACTTGTTAAAATCCTCCAAAAAGTAATAACCTTAATTTAATCATCACACTTATGAAACTTATCATAAAGAAGTAGTTGTGAAAATGGGCAAAGGTTTATCCAGGAGAGCTACTGACAATAGTGCAAATGGTGATCCATCCAGATTTTATTGAAATGCTGACCAGTAAAGAAGGCCACAGTATTTCACACAGTGGTCACAGCAGAAAAACCAATGGTATGAAAAGATGCTGATGTTAAGTTTAAAAACATGTTTAACTCTATTTGGAGGATGTAATTCTTTTGATAAAACATGTGTACAACCTATCTACCAGAAATCAATCTGAAAGAACCCAGTTGAAAACATAATGCTTTCTTTTATCTACATGCCCTCAGCTTTTGCTAGGAACATGAATTGCTTTTATGATAATTGTTTAGTTTATGTTTTTAAAACAGTGTGTCCCGAGATGTCTTTCCTTGTTTACTCATAAAGATGTTCAGGTTGGAGTCTGCGTGATACCTAGGAATGCTGGGTTGTTCCTCCTGTGATCTGGCTGACTCTGAATCATCCAGGGCAGCTGTTTATCATTAAACAGAAAATAATCAATAATCCTCTGCCGGGTACAAGCTGAGGAGGAAGTCTGGCTCCATTGGCAAATCTGCTTAGTACATCGATGGCTGACCTAAACATTGTGGTTTGCCTTTGTTGACAGAATTAATTGTGAAATTATAAAATCTGTACTTAGTATGATATTTTGAACAAAAAAATCAAGTAATTTTGATTTTGTTCTTTAAGCTACTTTTGACCTAGTTCTTGGTCAGAGACAGGATAATTACAAAGAAGGAGCACTTATTTGTGTCTTTCATAAGAGTACACAGATCATTTGCATTGTGGAAATTCAACTCTTTTTGAATTGCCAAACTCTTACTCAGTACTTACCCACATGCCCAGCATTATTTAGACATAGCAGAGTGTTTAAATAACACACAAAGACAAAGGTTCTGGAGGGACTCAAAGTTTTGTCAGACAGACAGATAAATAAATAAATAAATAAATATTCCTGATATAAGTATATAATATATACTTATAGGCAATATTTACATATATATAAGCAATGACTAATACAGAACAATATCCATAGAAAAATGAAGAAACAACCCAGTTAACTTACAGAATGAGAAAAAAAATTTGCATATTTTCCATCTAATAAGGTATTAATATTCAGAACCTAAAAACTCATTAACAAAGAGCCAATAATTTAATTAAAAATTGGCTTAGGATATAAACAGTCATTTCCCAAAAGAAGGAATTCAAATGGCCAAAAAAAAAATCTGAAAAAATTGCTCAAATTCATCAGCTATCAGAGAAACGCAAGTCAAAAGTCACAGGTAGGCATTATCTCATCCAAGTTAGACTGGCTACTGTTAAAATCCGGGCAGTGCGTAACAATGCTGATACCAGTGTAGGAGAAAAGGAGATACTCGTACGCTGTTGGGGGGGAAGGTGAAACGTTACGGCCACCGTGGAGCACAGTATGGTATCCCTCAGGAAGCTAAGACTCAATCTACCGTATGCTCCGGCTATGCCAAGTCTGAGTGTATACAAACAAAATGGTATCAGCATGTGAGAGAAACACCTTCGTTGCTTATTTTGATTGTTGCACTTTTCACAATAGCCAAGGTGTGGACTCAGCCTATGGTAGACGCCCATCAGCGGGTGAGAGGATAAACAAACTATAGTATGCAACGTATTGTAATTAACTGTAGGCACTATGATGTACAGAAGGTGTCCTGAACTTGTCCTCTCATCAAGGTGAAATTTTGTGTACTTTGACAAATATTTCCCCAGTGCCTCCCACTTCCAGCCTCTGGTCACCACCATTTTCTCTGTTGCTATTAAGTTCAACTTCCTTACCGTTCACATACAAATGAGATCATGCAGTCCTTGCTCTTTGTGTTTGGCTAATCTCACTTTATAGAATGCCCTCCAGATTTATCCCTATTGTCAAAAACAACAGGATCTCTCTCTTTTTAAAGACTGAATAGGAGCCCCTTTTGCTGATAGATATATTACGGTATTAAATCCATTCATCCTTTGGATGAGTAGTCAGGATGGTTGCACATCTTGACTATTATGAAAAATACAATGAACATGACAGGGCAGATAATCCTTTAGCATCTGATTTCAGTTCCTTTGTATACATCTCCATAAGAGGCATTGCTGGATACTACAGCAGTTTTAATTTTAATTTTAATTTTCGTTGGCCATCCTCTCCTGCTAGTCTCTGTAATGGCTGAAGTAATTTGCATTTCCATCACGGTGTACTAGGGTTTGCTTTTCTTGCGTCCTGATTCACACTTGCTACTTTCATCCTTTTGATAAAGCCAGTCTAGTAGGTGTGAAGTGGTGTCTTGCTGTGACTTTAATCTGCATTTCTGTGATGATCTGTTATGATAAGCATTGTTTCATATGCTTGCTGGCCATTTGTGTGTTTTCCTTTGAGAAATGTCTGCTCAGATCCTTTGCCCACTTTTACATCAGGTTTGTTTGTTTGTTCATTTGGTGGTTTGTTTTAGTTCCCCATGTAGCTTGGATGTTAACCCCTTACTGGATATGTGGTTTATAAATACGTTCTCCAGCTCTGCAGTTTGTCTCTTCGCTTTGTTGATGGCTTTCTTTGTTGTGCAGCCCCGCTGTTTGATGTAATTTCATCTATTTTCACTTTTGTTGCCCATGTTTTTAGGGTCATATCCAAAAAATGATGGATCAGATCAATATTGTGAAGTTTTTCCTCTTTTTTTCAGTAATTTTATAGTTTGGGGGCTTATTTATAAACTTTTAATCCATTTTGAGCTGATTTTTTGGCCATAATGTGAGGAGAGTGACCAGTGTCACTTCTACATGTGGACAGCCAGTTTTTTCAGCATCATTTGTTGAAAAGATGGTATTCCTTTGCCAGGTACATGTTTTTGGCACCCCTGTGGAAAATTAATCGGTTGTAAGCATGGGCATTTCTTTCTGGGCTTTCCATTCTGCTCCACTAGCCTGTATGGCAAGTTTTATGCTGCAACTATGCTGATTTGATTTTTTTATAGGCTTATAGTGAGTTTTGAAGCCCCTGAAAATGCTAAATCATTACTGAAAGAATTTGAAAAAGACACGAATAAATCAAAAGATACTGAATGTTTAAAGTCCGAAAAACCAGTCATGTACTTATCCTGTAAACTCAGTGTGATGTCTCTCAGAATTCAATGCATCTTTTTCTTCACAGAAACAGAAAAAACAAACCTAAAATTTATGGGGACTCGCGAGACTCAAGAGCTAAAGAAATCTTAAGCAACACAAAAAAAAGATGGAAACATCATAGAACCTGATTTTAAAATCTAGTAATTATTTAAATGTAGTAATAAGAACTTGCTATCTGAGGTATAGCCTGTGATGAATGCTTTTACAAAATCAATGAATTAAAGCGTATACAAATGCTGGCCTTGAGTTTTTATGTTTTATAAGTTTGAATTATTATACATTGACTTGGCTTAGAATAGCACATACTTTAATTCCTTTTTTGGAAAAAAAATCTAAATTTTAATAACTTAAAATACAATTCAACTTTTAGCCCTTAGAGCTTTGCCTGTTTCTAGCAAATGATTCATAAGTGCATCCATGGAAGTTTCCTTGAATTTACATCAGCAATCATAAAATCATCTCTCAGTTTTAAAAGCCTATTTGGGCCAGGTGCTGTGTGTTCCTTGGCAGCACAGTGACTGAGTGTGAATTCATGTCATGATTCACAGCATCCCCATGGGCCCGTGGTGATACGATTGAAACCAGGCCAATTGATGTTTTAATCCTTTCTGTCCTTCAGGAGGAAATGGAATTAAAACCTAACTTTTTGTTATTTAGCATTTGTTGCACTGAGCTAAGATTATAGATAGAATGTAGAATTAGATTCTTGCTAAATGGATTTGTAATCTAAATTAGAAATGCAGGCTAGTGACCTTGAGAAAAAAACCATAGAAGTGACAACTTGGTGAATAGCTCAAAAACAAACCAAGAAGAGTCAAAGCAGACTTGAACCAAAGTGTTCTGTTGTTAGCATTTGCTGGTAATGGGCTCAGGCACAGAAAGCAAAGGTCAGTTTTCTATTCCAGTTCTGTCTTGAACTTCCATAATTCTGAGCACAGTCCCTCTCTTCAAGCTGCATTAGTTTGTTTTTCTTCCAATTGGTTCATACCTGGCAGAGAAGTTAGAGCAAACATATGAAATGACAAACACAAAGCACTCCAAGCTCACAAAATTGTTTCCATAACAAAATGAAATAATAATGGGAATACACTGTATGAATTTCATCTGAGCATTTATTTTAGAAAGCAAAAAAGCTAGGAATGAAGTTTCACAATTTAAAGGTGCTCCTTTTGAAATGATTTGAAGAAATAAATAACAATACATTTAAAAATAAGTCAATCCATAAAAGTTTGATTCATATGCAAGTTTTGGAGAATATATCGTTCTCTACACAAATGTGGATTATTAATACCCAACACAGCTGGGAGTGGCAATACATACGTGTAATCCCAGAACTTGAGAGGCTGACACAAGAGCATGGCTGGGAGTTTGAGGCCAGCCTGGGCTATGAAGTGAGTTCAAGGTCAGGCTTTACTACATAGCAAGACCTTATGTCAAAAAGAAAAAAAAAATCCAACACAGAAGGAAATTCTTTAGAGTAAGGGATTAAATCAGTGGTAGGTAGAGATACGTGATTTGAACAATTGGCAATAATAGATAACCATTAAATGGTAATTGTATAAGTAGCAATTAACGAAAAGTCAGAGAGCCCTTGTATGCCCTTTAAATACCTTATATAATATTAAGTACTATTATTGTACTTTCTAATACAGAAGTGGGAAGACCTGCATGTCCCCAGGTTCAGGGAAAAAAGCCACCTGTGCCCTCTCCTATTAAAGTGAATGCTGAAGGGAAGGACATTTGGGGACACCCTGGATTCAACACCCCAAGAGCCAATAGTGATTGAAATGTAGTAATTAGTAGTGGAGATGTAGATAATTTCAGACTACATAAAATTAGTAAAAATCTCTAACATATATTGAAACAAAGCACTGTGCATAACCCAGAAATTGAACTCTTGTACTGGGGCCGAGAGTTATCTTGAGGACAGGGCTGAGGACAGGGAAAGTGAGAATTTCCCCGGTGCAGTGGAAAGAAATGTGTGTACAGTGTGACCGTGTTGCATGAGACATGACTGACACAGTGCCACATTCTAAAAAGGCGCAGGGTGAATTCATGCTTCCCGGTTTGGTGCCAAAACAACCTTACCAAAATGACACAGTGTGTGTCCAAAATTGAGACTGACAGGTGCACCGAGGGTAAAAAGGGATAGGATACAAACATGAGCAGGCTGCTTCCTTCTCTGGCTTAATACAGATGCAGCACAGCTAAGAAAGTGATGCTGAAGGCTGGGGAAGCAGCTGCACTGGTGCCCTTTATCTGCCGAGTTCCTCCAGGTCTGCTCATTGTCTTATATTCCTTGTTCCTAATTCTCTTCATTTCTTGGCCCCTCTTCTTAGTTTGACTCTGTGTCTCTCCTGCCCCCACTTTTGCTGACCTGGTTTTATGCAGCCACTTGGCTCACACCCTAGCTCTTCTATGACATGGTGATTGATCACTTGGTCATTCACTCACGAAGTCATGCGCAGTATCTCTTGGGTAATGTCACCTACTTGTGCTCTACACTGGAGCTTAGAGGAGGCCACACTAATACGGTCATGCTGTGAAAAGACACTTATTGTGGAAGGAGAAGTGACTGAAAACTGCAAGAACAAGCTTTGAGTGAGACTCAGCAAAATCCAAGCATGTATCTCAGGTCGCTGAGGACATTTGGCCATTCCTCTCCTCTCCTAGTCGTTCTCTACCTATGACAATGTCTAGCTCTATTATAAGTCTAGCTTCACAGATGGTGCTCAGGAAATATTTGATGCAAGAATGGATCACTGAATTAAACACATTATTGTAACCACCATCTATAAGATCTAAGACTGGTTCCATTGATCTACAGAATGATTTTCAGGGTGTGCATGAAATTACATAATTATTCTACATTTGATGAATATTCCCATTCATATTTCTTTCCAAGAAGCAACCCAGCACATCTATTGGCCATCACTTTTAGAATACCTATGGCTTAAAATCAGGCTTTGAACAGTTACTCAACTGACCTCTGCTGTGAAAGTTGTAAAATATTCTAAAGCCATGCACACTAGCATAACCCTTGCAAAGGGTAGCTCATAAAAATATGGTAGGCCTAAATCTCTTTCCCGTTCTGGTATTTATCTGCATATGTAGCCATACACTTAACTCTAAACACATCCAAAGTAAGAAAAAGACAGAGGTAACACTCATAATCCCTGTGTCCTGGATGACAAGTTCCCTGGCTGCTCTAGAAAACCTAAAAAGAATGTTTACACAAACAACTGATAGAGGCCCAAAGTCTGGCTGTGAAGCCCGTCCTGTTTGGCAGGGGAAATCGCACTTGCTCATTGCTTCTCTGCTCATCAGCTGGTTTGGGTGTTTGTGTTTCTTCAGGTTGAAAGGCTGGATGTGGAGAGCCTGTTCAGCAACATCGAATCTGTGCATGAGGTATCAGCCAAGCTGCTGTCCTTGTTGGAAGAGGCCACTGCCAATGTGGAACCGGCCCTGCAAGTCATAGGTATGTTTATTCTCCGCTCAAGTTATGCTGTACGGTGGGAAACAATATTTCAACAATATCCTGGTGCTTGGTTTTATCTTCCTGACTCACAAAGCATCCCAGGAGATATATAAATGCTAACTCCATCTTCGGGCTCATTGTGATTACACAAACCCTGTATTTATTTTCAAATGGGCTTCTATCCCTTTGGTGAAGTCCCTCAGTAGCACTAAGCATGTCATTTGCTTTTTAATTTCCAATCTTTCAACCTCTTGGCTTCCAGAGGTTTTCATTTTGTTTTATGGCTAACACTTGGTTGTCTCTTAAGGAATGAAGTGTTTAAATAGTTTTGCATATTTACTGATTTAACTCTCAACGTTTTTCAGATCTCATGCTAGTGAGTGGATTTAATAAATGAAAATTTTTTTACATGTGGAATTTATATGGCTTATAAAAATCTTAACAGAAGTTCTGTTTTCCTACTTTTCACTTCTTTTCTATATTATTTTATTTTGCAGATTTTTTACTCTCAAATAGTCTTGAATATATTTATTTTCTTACTGTGGTATGATCATTAAAAATAATTATGGAGAAGATCATGAAAAGTATTGAGCCAAATTTTTATTCTCTCCACTTCTTGAATTCTTTGGAAGTAATTTGCATATCTAAGATACTCACATAGAGCAATGTAGAAATAAGAATTCTGGTAAAATTATAAAATTATAAAAATTTTTTTTATTTCACATACAATATATAATATATGCTCATCACAAAAATATTAAACCAATGGAGAAGTGAATAAAAATAGGATCCTTTCATATGCAATTCCATAGCTACTGCCTTCTCTATTAAAGGTAACCATTTGTTAGATGCGAACCCATTGTTTGAGATATACACACATAGACACAAACACAAACCTTGTGTCTTTACAGCATATGCTCTGTCTTGTACTGGAAATCAGAGTGATAAAAATGGCATGAGATTGGTCTTGTGTAGTACTCATGAAAGCCCGCAGTTTAATAAGCACAGCTGATCCTGTGGGAAGGTACAGAAAGTGACTGGGCTATTTACAGTGTTTTTGCAGAGTAAATGGCCAGCACATTTAAAAAGAGGTTTAAATGTGGTCATTCCCTGTGGCTAAGCATCCTAGTTTTTCTAGAAGAAGGGCTCTATGTGTAATTACATCAGTATGAGTTCATTGGCCATTTGTTATTATTTCACTCAAGGAATAGTTGTGACATATCAGCATCTTCAAAACCCAGGGTGCTATATGGCATCGCTGGGTATCACAAGATGAAAGAGGTTGTCTCTGCCTTGCAAAGCCTGCAGTGAAGGGTTCCTCAAAGCAAGGGTGTGTGAGGCAGTAGACCTGCCCAGTGGGCTCCACATCGTGGCAGGAGCTCAGTGCCTACCGAGAACATTTCTGAATAGGAAACAAGGAAGGATTCTCAAAGGAGTTACTAGGTTTAAAAATAAGTAGATTTTAATAAGTAAGGTCCAACTTGGGGGAGAGAGTCTAAAAGAAAGTAAAAGCATGAAAATAGCAAGTATGTTTAGGTTATGGTGAGTGAGCACCACAGGGAAGCATTCACGTGAAAGAGAAGCAGGAGATGACTCTGGAAGGGCATAATGGAGCAGACTCCATTACAGCTGCAGAGAGAAGGCTGGAGGTCACTCCACAGGAATGGGGCCAGTGCAAGATTTTTGCAGTAGGGGCATGATGAGACACAATAGCTCCTGGGAAGGGAAAGTATGGTAGGCATGCAGAGAATGGATGGATGGAAGGAGAAACACTGGTCCAAGACCAGTGAAGACATTGATAAAAATATCACAGTGATGCAGGTTAAGGTGGAATTAATGAGACCAGAACACAAGAGTCATTTCATCAGAAATGTGGAAGAAAGCTTAACTGAGCTTGCAGGGTTGATTTATGTGCTGGCATCCAAGACAAGTCTAGGTTTAGGGTGACCATGAGTACTGGCTTTGGCTAGCTGTTTCAGCATACAGGCCGCATTAGTATTTGTCCTGGGCTTTTCCTTTTCAAAGAGCACCAGTGCGGGTGTAGTGCAGTGGTAAAGCCCTTACCCAGCATGCACCAGGCCCTGGATTTGATCCCCAGCACCACACACACACCAAGAGGTCTCAGTACCAGTAGCTGTGTCACAGGAGGTTTTGTAAGACCCCTCCACAGTCTTTCACCTGCTGACGTGGCCTCCTTTATAGTAAGGTTTGTAAGGGGCAGGTACCGTTGGCAGAGATCCCACTGCAACACAAGGCAGCCCTGGAAACATGGCCCATTGCTCCTTCCCCAGCTTTTCGAATCCCAAAGAAACTTCCTGACACTTGGTCACGAGCCAGAAACAGCGAGCTCCTCTCTGTTCCAGTGGTGGCGGGAGGTAGAGGTGACACTGGAGATACTACCACCCATCAGGTGTGGCATCTTGGCATGTGGTGGCCCATTCTGGGTGGCACCTGCCATGACCATGAGAAGCTGGCAGTCACCAGGATCCCATTCAATGGAGTCAATGCAGATTAGGTGTAAATGAAATAAACACATGGGAAACAGGCTGAGCAGGCCTGCTGTGGAGAAACTACAGCCCCTCGTTGCACTAGTTGGGTTGTTTACTGTTTGATGTCTATCCACAACTCTGCTTATTATTTGGTTATGCTTATTTTAATTTGCGATAAAGAAGCAAGGGCTTAGTGCTTTGGTGTTTAATATAAACATTGATGTTATGTTTCTCAGGAAACTGGGTGAGCATGTAACACACAAAGTACATGTCTACCATAGGCCCCTAATGCTACCTCTGACTGTATGACAACCAGAAGGCAGAAATCTGAACAGTCACATCTGTGTCAAAAGGGAAGCTTTATTGCAAAAATACAATGCTGGATATAAGCCACTTAACACACATAGCCGCTGCAAATGTGCTTGTATATTATTCCATGCTGTATGACTTTTCAGTTAGGTCAGATGAAAGTTGTCCTAACATCACTCAATTTCATTTCTGAGATTTCACCGACTTCCAAGAGATGTAAAACAATGCCACCAAGGACTTGACACCATTAGCAGGGGAGTTTTGTCAACAGTTAAAGGATGATAGCTTCATATCAGTGTGAGCAGGTGACTCACACAGAAAATCAGCTCATTCTAATAATGGTTCAAAACTTTTTAATGTAAATTACAGAACCTAGGAAGAGCTTTTAATATATGTGCTGCCGAAGCAAGCCCAGGAAAAACTTTTAAATTTCTGTGTCAATTGTGAATTGTCTGATTTGAAACATTGCAAATGCTACTATAAATTTAACTCAAAAATTAAATATCCTCAATTCAAATGAATAAGAATAAGAATACTGGAGGAGCATATCACTATAGTAAAATAATTGTTTTACTATAATGAATCTGTGAAACAGAAATGTACTTGTAAGTTGATTGTAGTGTAAGACAATGAAGTTGTGATATTTTATTGGTCAATGTAAAAATGATAGTCATAACTTACACATATTTTTATATACATGTTATGATTTGTGTCCAGATGTCCCCCTAAATCCTCATGTGGTCATAGGTGGTCGTAGGTAGCCGAATCTAGAGTGTGTGATTGATTTGTCCTGAAGTACTGGAATCAAGGGTGCTGGGATTAAGGATGGGTGATTGCCAGATTAGTCCACATTGGCACTGCCCTAAACCCAGTAAACTGGTACAACATAAGGGACAGAAAGAGGCTGGTCTTGCTCTGGCTTCTTGCTTTTATTGTTTTTCGATGCCATGAATCATTGTCCCTCCGCCTTGTCCCTCAGCTGATCATGGACTGAAACCTCTACAAACTGTGAGTTAATTAAACCTTTCCCCCTTAATTTGTGGGTGTTGGGTATTTTGTCTCAGCAATGAGAAAAGTAAGACAATACACAATATTAGAGTAATATTTAGAGGGTAAAGTGGATGTTGAACTTAAAATAACTGTATTCCTGTGAGAGTACACATTTTCTTTGTTGCTGGCCATTAATCAGTTGTTAGAAGTTGATTCTTTGAAGCACTACTTTATAAATCACACAGTGTTCTTTGGCTTTGGGCTATTTTTATAAAAATGGCCCCTGGTATTTTATTATATTTTATTCAGAATCATTTGGAGGCCTTTGTTAAAATATTTAACAAATGGAAGAATGAACTTCTAATTTTTCATCTCTACAAGTTGCAATTATTGAAAACAAAATTATACATAAGAAGACATTGGAATTTATCTTTATAAAATAAAGAATAAACTAAAAAATTAGACAATAGGAGCTCATGTTATATAAAATATTTTATTTTGAAATTCTTTAATTGTTTATTAGAAAATTGGAATATGGAAAAAGGTTTTGCTGAAGCTATAATAGAATAAAGTTATGTTCTGAACCTGCTTTTGTATTATCTATCTAAAAATCATAAATAGAAGCAGCATACTTAATTAATTTATTTTGCAAAAATACATTTAAAATTCCAAAAGGTGGATGTACCTATAAAAAGGTAAAAAGACAGTGCTTATTAAAACATTTAAAGTCAAATATTTACATATATCTTATATTAGTATAGGTATATGTAATTATAACTTTAATATCTTACCTTTCTACAAATTTTCTTTGATCTTATTAGGTGCTTCTGTGCTTACAGAGTATTTTCTCAAATTAAAAATTTTGGCTTTTAAATTTGAGGAGTAAAATAATGCTAGTTTTGCATTATACTTCTCAGAATTAAAAAAATCAATCAATACTGACACAAATGGAGAGAAAACACAACTCTTTACACTAGATTTTAATTGATAAATAAAAAGGTAATGAGGAAAATAGAAAATCACCAATAGACAAGCCCCAACAATCATAAATGTTGAAGTCAAAATGCACAAATTCCTGCTGGGCATGGTGGCACACACCTGTAGTCCCAGCAATTGAAAGGCTGAGGCAGGAGGATCACTGTGAGGTCAAGGCCAGCCTGGGCTACACAGAAAGGCCCTGTCTCAAAAACAAAACAAACAAACAAAAATGCTCTAATTCCATTAATCCATATTACATTTCAGAGGCTTTTGAAAGAGGAAAGAGATATTTTTTAGTCTCAGAAGTTTCTTCTCAAGCAATTATTAATCCCCAAAGGAAAAAGAGTAATTTCTCAGTGGCAAACCCAGCAGAGACCATATTAACCAAGTACCCAAAGTCAACTGCACCAGGAAACAACACACAGGAACTGGGGTATTCAGACAGACACAACCTCATGTCTTTGGTATTTTCACCCAAAAGCACACAATCACGTTCATTCATGAGAAAATATTAGACATCACCACAAACTCAAACGAGGGACCCCAGAAAAAGAAGCTGACACGTGGACCTCTAAAGTATCAGCGTCGTAAAACATGAGGCTGAGCGACTGTTACAGACCAGAGGAGACAAAGCAGAACTAACAACAAGCGGGAGACGGGGTGTGTCCTAGAGCAGGGAAAGAACATTCACGCTGCAGTTCAAATAAAGCGTTCAGCTTAAGTAACAGTTAGTTTCCTTTTTTTGATGACTGTGCTGTGGTGATACAAGATGTCAGAAAGTTACATACATAGAGGAAGCTGAGTGAGGGATGTTTGAAAACTGTACTATTTTTGCAACTTTTCTGTAAGTCTAAAATTAGCTCTAAGTTTAAAAATTATGCCGAGAGACTGAGGAAGGAAGACTGAAAGTCTGAGCCTTGCCTGGACAACACAACTTAGTGATAGAGTAAGAGCATGTGTCCAAATAGAAAAGAAAACTGCTGGGGATGTAGCTTAGTGGTCTGGATTCAATTCCCAGTACTCTCCCCACCAAAAAAAAGTATATACACATATATTTATATATTATATATATGTATATCTATACACATATTATATATACACACATATATGTGTATGTGTTTTCACTGTAAAACCAGATACAGATGCAACTAAAGATGCTCATAATTTAAAATTTCTTAATCATAAATTATAATTTTAAGATTACAGCAAAATTTATGAAAAAATTAAAACAAAAAGGCCACATTTTAAAGACTCTCAATTGGAGCTTTATTTGACTACCCTCACCCTTTGTTTCTGGCTGGCCTTGTGACTTGCTGTAACAAATAAAATGTGGCAAGATGATATTTGAGAGCTGTGTTGTGCTTTTTGCTCTCTAGTCATGAAGACAAAGGCACAGCAAGGCCTTGGGCATGTGGTATAGGCCCCTTGGCCCACTGACCAGCCCCCAACCAGCCCAGTGGCTGCCTGCAAACCTGGGAGTAGCGTAAGGACACAAGCCATCCAGCTGAGCACCTCCAACCTGCAGAACTTGAGCAACCCCCTCAAATGTAAGGCTTCAAGTTTTGGGTTGGCTTTTCTGCAGCAATAGATACCTAATACAGAGAAATATTAATTTATTTCTAGTCAGGTAATGAGGAAAAAGCTGAGTTGGAATGTGGCCTTTGAGTTTGGACTTGAAGCTTTTAGGGACTGCAGGCAAAAGATTTTTAAGAGAGAAATGGGGTAAAGACTTCGAGATAGGAGGGCCTGGACAGCTCATAGAAAGGGCACAGAGCCAGGGGCCCCCATGATACATGGGGCAGATATAACAGAGTTCACTGGAAATTTCCATCCCTAAATCTCTCACTAATACTAACAGCTCCTAAGACGAACTAAATTTCATGAGATGTTTCCAAAATCTTACTAACACAAAATGCAAAGCACAAGTGTCATTTCTCTATTCTCACGTAGATGACTCAAATAAGGGTTTGTGATTAACAGTTGCTGGGCCAAAGGAGAAATTTTCTTGATACCTGAAGAAACCATCAGGAGAATTTTACTCAGCACTGACCCTGGGGTTTGGATGAGATTCAAGTGTATACACAGGGACAGCTGCTTGCAGGTCTGAGAGTCCAGAGGGAGTTGCCTGGCCTTTCCTGTCAGGATCAGAAGTCAATTTCAAAACTTTGACTTACACAAGACTTCTAGCTAGGAAATGGGTTTTGAATCTCTAGAGAGGAAAGCGTGAGATAGGGGTCTCGTTTCCCCTCAAACTGAATATGATTCTCTTTATCAATTTATGCAAAAGGAAAAAATAAGTAAAATGACAGCATAGGATTTACAAAACATATAGGTTTTAATATCAGGTTGAACTGGGTCATGGTTTAGCTTAAGGCTAAATGTGTGATCTTAGTTAAGTTACAAAACTTCACTGGACCTTGACTGATCACCTGGAAATTGGAGGTAATAACACATTCTTAAAATGGAAATTAAATCAGATAATACAAAAAGAATTATAGTCCAGTGCCCATTCTTAATACATATATAACACATCCTGCTACTAAATTGCTATTGTCCTGAGGATACTAGATTTACCCTTCTATTCCCAAAGTCTGATTTCTCATTTATATAAAATGTGAATTTTTTTTTCAGAAGTCCTAATCATGTTTTCCAACAAATAAAATGTGCTGAGTGTGTATGTTTTCTAGATGCTTCCAAAATCTATGCCTCTTGATAATTCATGTATTTAATATGGAGATACATTTTCTTTAGGAAGGGATATTTAACATCAAGTATCATTTCCCCATTTGGCAGAGTGACAATGACTGAAGTAGCTGCTCTCCAACTAACGTCCTTCAAGGAATGATGTCTCCTAGTCTCACAGTGCAGGTAGTATAGTCCCACATTGACTCTGCTTTACTAACCAAAACAATGCAATGGCAATGACACCGTATTGGCCACCTTAACAAATCATGGCAACTTCAGCGTCTGTGATTTTGGGAGCCTGTCACTGAAGAAGTTCAGCTTCACTACTGGAAATATGATACAGGGGGAACATAAGAGAAAGGAGACTGAGATGAGGTAGAGTCTGAAAGTGGGTCAGCAATTCCAGCATCCCAGCTAAAGACAAACTTCCAGTTGTCCCTTCCAAGGGACCAGACTTGTGACTGAGCCATCTTGGACAAAACAGTCCAGTGAAGCCCTTGAGTGGCATGTCAAGTGGAGCAGAAGAACCACACAGCTGAGCCCAGTCAGTGCACAAAACTGTGAGAGTAATCAGAGTGGTTGTGTTTGGCCAGTCTACTTTGGAGCATTTGGTTACAATAGCATAAAGATGTAAGTAGCAATGATGCTCCCTTAGATGTGTTTGCATGTGATAACATTTATAAGTTTTAAAGATTTGAGAATACTCTGCCAGCTCACTGAGTGCACAATGTGAAAGAAATCTGTCAAAAAGGAATGGGAACTCCATGTGCCTTTTTCCTGAGGGTGAGCTCATCCTTGGAGAGAGACATAATTCAGTAAAGTTTCTGTTCTTTGAAGATATAGGTGAGACACTGTTGCTCTATGGCCAGACTTCATTCTCCTGAAGCCAGGATTTTTTTTTAAAAGATAGAAATCTATGTCTTCAGTACTGACTTGGTGAGAAGTGTGTTAGCCAATGAAAATCATGTCATAATGCTGTATCAGAGATGCCACAACATAGCTCACCAGAATGACTTTCTAGTAGTGTGTTTGTGTATGTGTGTGTGTGTGTGTGTGTGTGTGTGTTAGTCAGGGCACACACAGATTTGGCCCAGTTAATTTAGACTACCAGGGGCAGATCTGAAGGTCCCAGGTCTTCATAATGAGATACGTGAGATGTGAGGGCAATGGAGGGGAAGACCTAGGTGAAGAGCTGAAGGATCAGGGCATTTCCCCCAAATATTGACAGTGACAGGAGAGCTATCAGCTTCAGAGAATATGGCAGGGGGAAATGGGGGTCTTGAGGACAGACTAATCCTCATAAAAAAGGAAAAACCAGCAAGAGGCAGTTTCTGGTCTACAGTCTACCAAGTGAGGTCAGGATGGATCCTGGGGATTCTAGGACTTTTATTTTGCAATGAAAATGAAACTTGGTAAAAACCTATAGTTCTATTTTCTGAAGAGAAGATCAGGTTTGGGGTGTTGTGCTAGTGAAGCCAGCTGGGGGAGGCTAGTGGGAGGAGTGCTGGAGAGGCAGAGGCAGGTTTGAATGGGCGTGTGAGAGGTCAGATATTGTACAGGATACACGTAGGCATCTTGTAAAGCCTTGGACATCTTTCCAGCTGCCAGGAGGCCAAGAGAAGGTAGGTATGGGTAGGACCTGGACCTTGAAGGTATACAGTGACCTGGAAGAGCCTAGCCTCTAGAAGGACACAGATTTATGCTCTAATTTTGGCAGTGTCACCTCTAGTTCTGTGGCTATAGGCATGTCACTTGTGACACTGAGTGTTCTATGTGCCCATGAATAGAAAACTGGCCCAAAGGGTTAACCAAGAAAAGATTCATCTTTCTCACATAATAAGATACCTATGATTCACTTGTGCAGGACTGGCGTTATTGCTGGCTGTTTCAAGCTTTTCCCTTCAAAATTCTCAGCACAGGGCTTTGAAATTATGGGCCCAAGATAGCTACTTTAGCTCTAGTCATCACTTCTTATTGCAGACAATAAGAAAAACCCACCTCCCTGTGAAGGAGGACTATAACCTTTTCCTGGGGGCTTCCACACCTGTATTTCAGTTCATTTCACACATGTACATACACATCCAAACACATCCTGGGCAAGCCTTCATCACTAGAGATGTGAGAAGGACCAGAGCAGAATTTAAATAGGGTGCATTGCAAGTCCAAATTCTGTCAAGTTAGCAGACTTCAGAAGAGTGGAGAAGCAACTAGCTATGGATTCTGCATTCATCTGTTCCTATTTTAAGTAGAGGTAACAGGGCTTTCATAGGACATATGACTTACAGCACACCCTGTCAAGTTGTAAGGAATCCTTGTCTATTGCATGGCTGCTAGAATGTTGTCCTCCATCAGTGCAGACTGAGTGAATGAAATTCAGAGATGAAAATGGGCACGCAGTGTGCTGGCAGGGTACAGAGGAAGCTAGGAATGGATGTTGCTGCTGTTATTGGCTCATCTGCCCGTGGTTTGTGCCAGCGTCACTTCAGAGATTACTGGGTACCTTATAGCATCAGCTGCAAGGTAAGCAGCTCGTCTCAAGAGGGGTCATTACTAAGATGAGAACACCCGAGAGCTGTGGTTGGTGTAGGAACCAGGCCTTCCTCAGAGTTGGCAACCATAAGTAGAGCTAAGTTATCCTGCCTTTCCTAATCCAGTGAGCAACAACCTAAATTTTCTCACACATCAAAGTTACCTGGATGTATCAGGTATAAAACTCCCCTCTAGGAATTAAACTATCCAAGAAGCCCACAAGGTTCGAGAACAAACCAACAGTTATCAAAACAAAGATCTGTCTTCTTGAATGTTGGTATTGGCCTCAGACTTAAAGATCATGTACTCCATTGTGGAGATGACAATAGAAGCTTGATTCACCCAGTGAGATCACTAACTATGGAGGCTGTGGGGAGAACGCTAGGTCTCCCCAATATACCCAGAGCTCTCTTCACTCCACTAACCATCTATCGCCACTGCTCACTAGTGCTCCCAGTTTGTCCTGCCCAGGTGTCGGGCAATGTGCCACACCAGATGTGCCTGCAGGATGCCACCTCAGCTGCAGAAAGCCCTCCCTGGAAGGCCCCATGGCACAAGAGATGGTCAGGGTCAAGACCTGGGACAACAGTACTCTGTTCCCATCTTTGGGGTCCAGCTCCCCTCTTGGGCCCCTCTTCCTCATCTCTCATTTTCTTAGCCATAAAGGATAAATTTGAGGCATTTGTGGGAAAAATAGATCAATCTTGTGACCATAACATTAGGGGAAATGTATTAGACAGACAGTTAAATATCACACCATTTCTTTTCTTTGCGAAACCTCAACTATACCTAATTTAAAGAGCAAAATAAAAGAGAGATGGTAGGAAAGTGGGAGGGAGATTCTGGAGGTGGGAAGGGACCCGGAGAGGGGGAGGGAAAGGAGGGCAGAAGTCAAAATGATCCAGGCGCAATGCATATATGTACGGATTCCTCAGAATGAATGTGACTGTCCTCACAAACATATAGTAGTGAAAAGATTTGTTCATGCATGCACAAAGTAAAGAGAAATCACTCTTCTGAAAATATGGGTACCCTCAGATGCACCTGAGACTTCAGAGTTGTCAAATCCAAAGAACATGTCTTTCTGAACATCTCTCACTCTGGTGTTTCTGAAAATTTTTTTATGAAGGTATTCTTCATATCTGAAAAGAAATCTCATGAGCCCCAGGGAATCTGCAGTTATGACCAGAGGCCACAGCCACAGGCATGAAATAACCCGGAAGACCTGTTTCATCTTAGGAATTCAGTCACAGTGTCTGGCCTCCCCTTAAATGAAAACAATGGTTTCTTCCTTTCAAATCTCTTCATCAAATTAATACTCAAGGGATACCCTTGTTTTAATCCTGTGGCTGCCTATTGCATCTGCCACCTGTGTTTGGTTGGGTTTTATGACCCTACTCAGGGTCCCGGGAGTACCCTCAGCAGTTATTTTTATCCTTAGGCTATGCAGGGGCTAAGTGAGACCAAAGCAGAGGCCTGTGGCTTCTCTGAGCAGCATTTATTTTTCCAACTTCTCATTTCCTCGTCACTTTGCCCTCTCCTAGAGAACAGGAAACAAGGTCAGGAGGACAGACAGAAATGGGCCGGCATTCAGCTGACCACGCTAATGCGTGTTTAGCTCCAGACTCTGAGCTCAGGGCAAGGAGAAACCTCGGATGAGGGAGCCTCCTGGGAATGCCCGCTCACTCTGGCATGTGTCCCTCGGGGAACCACAGCCAGCAGCCTGTGTCACGGCACCCAGGTCTCCAGTCTTCCATTTGGAGAGTGGGCTCTGCTGACTTCTCTCTAGAGCCACCTGCTCCTTCTCTGGATTCCGAATACTCTGTCCCGACAGACAAGTTTCACTCAGAGCCACAGAAGGCTTTCTTGGGGGACATACCTCGCACTTACAATTTTAACTAAAGTTCTCTTTTAACGTCGTCTTAGTTGGTTTTGAGAGTTGAATTTGTTATAGTTTGGTGTTGTTAATAAAGGAACGTCTACTTTAGGCCTTTCCTATATAAGGGTTCCTGTCATAGTTTTATAGACTTTTGGAGTAGTAAAAAGGAAGCCTACAACTAGTCAGAGTTTTTCCCAAAATATTTTCCTACTGAAGGAGAAAAAAAAAATCAATGTGTTGATTATAATTATGTTCAGCCGGGGGTGGACAGAAACTAAAACCAAAACATTATCAGCACAACGAGACATTTCTCTATGGTATAAAAACCTGAATCCCGGATTCACACACCCAATTCCACGCAGATTTTTCCACCGAGGATAATAAGCGGCCCAAAGCCCTCGCCTGGACCTGAAGTCACGCTTTTCCCCGGAGCTGTCTCCTGCACCCTTCATCTGCGTCTGGGCCCCGGCCCTGGACACCAGCCCTGCGCCTCCCCCGAACCGCGCGGCCTCCCCGTCCACTGTCCCCTCTCCGCGGTCCACGCTCGCGACTCGGCTTCAGCTGCTGACTTCTCGGGAGCGCACCCGGGCCACCTCCCGAAATAAACCCTGTGCGGACCTCGGACACCATTGCTATTACTATTACTATTACCACCGCTTCACAGAGGAGGGAATTAAGGAACAAACTCTCCCAAACGTCACGTGTTGACTCAAAAGACCGAGATCTGAACTGAACCGAGGCGTCGACCTTGAAGCGCCCGTTTCCCGCTGCCGGTGCCGGGGATCAAACCCGGGACCTCGCCCAGGCTCAGCGCCAGCCCGAGGCGCGCGCTTCCTTCGCAGCTGTAACCTCCTGGTTTAGCTCGCGCAGCCTCCTTTGCTGGGCTTCTCTCGCCGGCCTCCCGGACTGCCCCGCAATGCCGTCTCCCGCGGCACTGGTCACCGCGGTCAGCTTTCTAAGACGCTGTCCCATCAGGTTGGTCTGCAGCCTGAAAGCCGCCGAGCCTCTGCAGCCCCTCCCCGTGCGTGCCGGCTCCAGCTCCTCCGCGGTGCCCAGGGCGCCGCAGCTCTGCCGGCCTCTCCAGCCTCCTCCCGAGCCGCCGTCCAGCCCCACTGCTCCGGGTCTCAGACCCCTCCACCCCTGCGTCCAGCTCCTGGCTTTGCCACTCACTCAGGGCTCCTATCACAAGTCCAGGCTGTGCTGAAAACAGCTCCAGGGTCCCCGGTTTCGACAGGGCCCTCTGGGCTTTCAGCTGAGTGACTGGACCTCTGGCACCAGGGTCAGCAGCAGCCTCTCCTTCCTGGCCCTTAGAAGCTCTTCGGGGCCTTGTTTCTTTGCATCTGTGGTAGGAACCACAGTGCTTGGTGCAAAACAGTCACCCAGTAAATTGCCAAATACGAGCAAACTGAACTTAACTACTTCATTTCCCTCCACCATTTTCCTAAACAAAGCCTAGGAAATGAAGACTACCGTTGACTATCACTGGCTTTACCTCGGCTTATTCACCGTTAGGGGAATTCCTCTCGGAGCAGGATCCGAATATTCCAGAGGCCACACAGTTTGTACAGTACACTGTGGGGAGAGGCGTGAGGCTCTACAAGGGAAGACCTGGATCAAAAAGAAGAATGGGAATATATTCAAGGAAGAGAACACCCAGAACACAGGAACTGTGGCAGGGCACAGAATGTGCCCAGTATCTTTGGGAGTTGATTTCAAAGGAGATAACCAAGGCAATTTAAGAGCAGAAATCACATAGCCACTGCCTTCGATGGCTGGGGCGGGGAGGGGGGGGGTCAGCATACAAATTGATGGGCTGTAGGATTTTTTAAAAAGATCACAATAGTTTTATTTATCTCCTAAGATTCTGCTGCCTCGGTGTCTGGCTTCCAGGTGAAATTACCTTCTCTGGCCTTGGCTCATTCTCTACTACTCAATGAAGGGCTCATTCCCTTCAGACCCTCACACATTAGAGGGGCGATGTCCTTCACCACTAAAGAAAGGCAGCCCAGAGGCTCAAGTTGCCATGGAAACAGAATCACTTCTGCTGCCAGACACCTCGCTTTGGCGCACAGTTCTGAAGCACAATGCATTGGAAGGGCGGGGCTGGGGACGGGCTGTCCTGCCCATCAGTGTCACACTCAGCCTTTGGGAGAATAAATGACTTTCAATTAGGGTACTTAAGTATCCTTTAACTTTAGTAATTATTATTAGACCCCCAACAGAATTTTACTTAGAATGGAGTAAAAAAATGGATTTGCTATTAAAGGGAGAGCTATAAATTCTTTCAGACCGGAGCGCTTCTGTTAAAGAAATACAAGGGCATTTGTAATTAATGATTTGATTGTGTATAAAACAACAGTCTCCCTTTCTTGGTTTCCTGATTTGACTCTATTGTGGATTCGCGAGGCTGGCCTTATCTCTCTCTGTTTCAGACTCTCACCCTGCTTTCTTAGTAGTGAGTGTGTATATTTACACCTGCATCTTGTGTGGGGTGTGTGGACTCACATCCTCTGTTCTCAACTTGCAGAGAGCTCCAGCTCCACCTGTCTCTCTCTCCTACTTCTGGGTCCAATCTCTCCCCATCCAACACCCCAGCTCCTTTTGCTATCTGGTTCTGCTCCTAGGGTTTTCCCTTCACCTTATGCCCAACCCTACATTCAGGTGCTGTCCTCTTTTATTTTCTCATTCCTTATCGCTCACACTACTGTCTCATAAGAGCAAATCTGCCAGACCTATACTGCTAGAAGGATCAACTCAGTAAAATAAAATCCTGGAAACAAAACAAGAATCCCTCACCCATTCAGCTCTAAAGATGCTCACAGTCACTGAGTTTTCTTACAGACTATTAAAACACAGACAGACAGACACACACACATGCATGCACACACACACACACACACACACACACACACACATCTCAGAATCTAATTAGAATTGCAGAGAAAATCATGTACAATGAAAAGGAGTCTTTTATTGACTAGCTAGTGATTAGAAAAGACCACGATACTTTCAAAATGCTTGTGTCTTAGTTCTGGAGGCTGTGAAGAAGTGGAGAGACAAGTGACAGCTAACTAATCAGTGGTAGCCATAGTTTGCATCCATCATCCCACTTAATTCTTACATTATTTCCACTTTATGAACTATATAAAGTGGCTCAGATGGTTTTTTTCAAACTATGATTCCCAAAGTCACCACATAAGCCCTGATTTGTGACTCAATTTCAGCATCCATTTCAGCTGCATCCTCCGGCGGAGGGTTGGGTGGAGCTATGTGTACAGTGGCATAAAACTCAAGGATCCCAGGACAACAGTCCTGGCTGTGTCCCCCCAACAGGACATTGGAGAAATTATTTGTATCCAACTCAGTCAACATGGATGAATATTCTCTTGTTTCATCATGTATATAGGACAAAGCAGTTAATATGCACAAAACCTGTCTACAACCCTAAGGGCAAGGACTTTCACGTTTCTGTAAGAAGAAGACTCCCTGCACTGTAATGGTTCCAGATAAACAGTGCCACATTACTGTCAATCAGTTTAGCCTCCAAATCACTATCAATCTCAAACCTTCAATCCTTCCAAGAGCAGATGTTGTCACATATCTCCATGTCTCCCAAATCATCTAACATAGTGCTGGGTTGGTGGTACAGATTTGCCACTCAGTTTTAAGTGACGGAATGGTGATTAAATCAAACTGTCCTCCCATATCTATTTAATTCACCATTTATAGACCTAATTTTATCCTACTATCAGAGGATTCATTAAATGCCTAGATACAGTTAGCTCAGGATGCTTCATGGAAATACATTCATAATCTTGGTTCACAGTATCACCCAATTAGTTTTTATAAAGAATCAAATTATGACTTTTTATCACATATAAGGAAATATCTCATTGTTCTAAATTCTACAGCTTGCCTTTCAGACACCCCAGGAAATGTTAGTGAAATAGTGTTAGAGAAAAATCACTTATCTAGTGCCCAAGATTCCTCCTCTTATACCTCTAGTAAATTAACAAAAACAGTCCTGTTTTAGTACCTTTGTATGTATGTACTGTACACTGGACTTTAAGCTCTCTCTCGTGCTCTGTCTCTCTTTCTCTCGTCTTTTTGAGACAGGGTCTCACTATGAAGTACAGGCTGTCCTTGAACTCACAGCAATCCTCCTGCCTCAGTCTTCCAAGTACTGTGGTTACAGCTGTGCACCACCTTGCCTGGATAATATTTTTTTTCTTTTCTTTGGTACCAGGAATTGAACTCACAACCTCATGCTTGCCAGGCAGGCACTGTGCCACTGAGCTACATTTCTGGCCCCACCAACTCTCATTTTATAACATTCCTACAAAATTGAATCTAATTATGGCAACCACTTTGTAGATGAGGAGCAGATTCAGAGTTACAATAATTTGCTTGAGTCACAACACCAGTGTGACAGTGTGACCTGCACAGGCCACTTCCATGGATCTACCCTCAACCACAGGTCCGAACCACTAACCTGGTCATAGTCACCTCTGGGAAAACCAACTTTCCTTCAGTGTCTATTTCTGTCAAGCCTTCATCCTTCGTTTTATAAGTGGAAGGAAGGAAGGAAAGAAGGAAGGAAGGAAGGAAGGAAGGAAGGAAGGAAGGAAGGAAGGAAGGAAAGAAGGAGAGAGAAGTCAGGGAGGGACGAAAGAAGTAAATAAGAACAGAGAAGAGGAACGGAAGAAGAGAGATACAATTTCTCACTGTCTAACACACTTTGAATTACCCGAGGATGAAATAGGACCCACCAACACTTATTGCAGTGATCAACACTGTTGAATAATAAACCTCTGAGGTGCTGGTTTGGTCTGGTCTGATGTCGGCTGCTCTGTTTTCGTTTTGCAGGGGAGGTATTCTTGCAGGTTACAGGGCCGCTGGAAGATATTTATAAGATCTACTGCTATCAGCACGACGAGGCGCAGAGCGTGCTGGAGTCCTGTGAGAAGGACGAGGAGCTGATGCAACACGTGGGTCCCTGTCTCCAGTCCTTAAAGTAAGTGGGGCTGTCCCGGCGGGCTCTGTGCGGCGCCCAGCGGGGCCGTGTGTCGGGGACAGCAGGGGAGCGCATGGATCACAGGCCTGTCAGGCTGCAGGGCACTCCGCCGTGTGCTCCGGGCCAGAAGCCTGCATCCACGGCTTCCTCCTCTGGAAGTCTGACTAAAATAACGCGGGAGGGGATTCAGGGCTTGGTGGAGAGAGAAAAGTGCATCATCAAAATAATAGTAAAGCCCAGAAAGAAAACTCTTTCCTAAAGCTGCTGTGACTTGGCAACTCCACACATTCCAGGGGTGCGCTGGGCAGGACAGGGGTGTCTTGTGGACCCCCAGTGGCCCTCCTTCCCCCAAGCCTTGTGGGGTCTGAGAGGACGGTGGCAGTCGGCAGGACAGTTGGCCATGCCCTCCGCCCTCAGCCCCAGAGTGGTGGGAAGGGTGCCGCATAACACACAACTTCAGAAGAAATATCTATCCACTACAAAAATTCAAAAAATAGAAGAAAGTATGAGTAAGATTTTTGAAGCCGAGCTATGTCACCACCAGTTAATCCCAGAGTTCTCGCTTCTGTTTGATGCTGTCTAACGCAGGTACTGCTGGCCATGCCGAGGGCAGCTCTAAGAGGACACTGGTGTCTCACCGTGCGGACAGTGCCGGTCTCCTGACTCTGAAGGCTAATGCTGCTCTCCGGCCCTGCATCCTGCTCAGGGCTCTCTACGATCTTTCGCTGTCAGTGACCGCAGTTAGGCCAGGGATGAGAGACACAGAGAGGCGTGGTGTGTAAATCGGTGCACGCCAGTCTGATGTCCCAAACACCTCCCCTGGACGCTGTACTATGCAGGCTGGGCAGAGGGAAGAGGGACAGAGTAAGAGCCCGAAGTGTGGTGAGGTGTTAAAGTGAAATCAGGAGAGAGAGAGACAGAGACTTTTCTGGACAAAGCCTTTCCAGACTGGAGCCCATCTGAAGCAGGGTTTACAGGGGTCCCTGAATTTCCATGAATGAATGAATGAAATTTTAACTCGGTTGCCCTCTAGTGGCTGTGAAAAAACTGCCACTTTCTACTCACGTTTTTCTTCTCATGGAGAGCAATATATTCAAAGCATTAAATTGTGAGTAGTTTTGTGCTGTGACAAGTATAAGTGTGGAAGCTAAGAAAACAAAAATAAGTTGGACTTTATACTCAACCCACAAGGAACTCAGTGTGATCCTCAGTTAACTCTTAAATTCAATACCTCTAATCAGCTCCAATTAAATACTTGTCACTACTTTGATACCATATCAACTCAGAGCCACTGTTAAAGTGTGATGCTGCATTCATCTTAAAATTCATATGCAAGAATTAAAGTCTTCTAAATGCACAGCTACTTTTTTCCTTGGGAAAAAAATAATGACATCCTAGATAGGGATGAATAACTTTCCTGCCTTAAAAGAAGTAATAATGTCCAATCCAATAATGACTATCTTGAATCATTTTCTTTCTTCTGTTTCTAGAAACAGAAGAAATAGATGTAGCAAATGAAAATGTAGCCTCTTGGGTCATCAGCCCAAATCCAACCCAGGGATGGAGGGTCCTTGGCTGGACCCTCAACTGGACATGCACTCACCAGAAGGAGAATTGCCTCCACAGGAGGAGGAACATTGGTTTGTTATTCTTTAAGCTTTGTCTCCTAAGGGAAAGGGGTAGACCCTGCTTGAACACCCGCAGCCAGTCTCACACCCCCTAAAGGGTGGAACCTATTTTGAAACCTCATCAGGGATCACTTCCTGAAAATTACTTTCAGGTCCAATGGCTTATTTGATCTTTTTCTGAAAGCTTTGAGTTATTGTCCTAGGATGCCCCAAGTTTTGCATATTAGAGCTGTTCTGATTTTTGGAAATAAATGTAGCCACTGGAAGGTGTTAACATTTAGAACCACCAAATCCAGAGGAAGCAGTATTGGCAGAAGTATTTCTTAGGGGAAAGAAAATCAAAATAAAGTATTGTAAGTTAGAGCTATTTTCTCCAAAGTTGCCTTTCCATGGAAATAAAGTTGGTGATGAATTGTGCTGGTCTGCCCTAGGGCTGAGAGCTCTGGAATTATTGACATTACGATAATACTGACCTCATTTGAACTGAGCCTTAAATTCTGAGAAACAGGTTTTCAAACAGCTTTATAGGCCAGAGAAAGGCTGCAACACCCGAGGGCTTGGTTCCCCTTGCCCAGCAATCAGTCAAAGCTGTTAGCGTAGCTCTGCCTTTGCCTAGTGGCTAAAACACGGAGCCCAAGCGCAAGTGCTATTGCTAACAAGTATTAGGTGCAGCCTCGGTTTTCTTCCGTGAGGAGGAAAATGTGGTTTGAAATAATATCTGCGAGAGAGGTGGCTTCATACCCCAGAAGCTAAAGTGGATTTTAAAGCACTTAGATTGCATTTTAACCAAAATTAAAATACGCTTATAGGAGCCTAATAAATATTTATTAAGACTGCAAGATAATGTTGAAAATATATACACATACTTTTAATATATAAATATAGGACTTGCCTCCCGGGAACACAAACTGTAGTTGGAGAGATAAATAAACCCGTCAGAAATGTTTCATAACAAAGCAAGAGTTAATTTAAGTAGGGCACCAGGGGCTGAGGTTCAAGACTAATTTCCAAAAGGGTAGCACAGAGGTATTGGTTCTGTAACAGATTCAAATTCATACCCTTTGGTTATTCCTTGAAGCCCATTATCATTCAAATGAGAAAATAGTATTTGTATCCAGAGAGTAATTTTGAACCTTTCTGAAATGTGAGGACAAAGTTTCTGGGCTGGGTGTATAGTAATAATAAATTCCTTGCGTCTTCCCCCAAATCCCTGCCTGTCCCCAAGCACAGGATCACCAGTGGTCCAGTCTGGGGTCTGCACTTCTGCTCACCCCCACAGGGTCTCAGTTCACACCCGAGAGCTATTTTAAAGAAATCTGCCCACAGTGCTCACCGGCCTCATCCCTGAAGAGGATAGAATTTTTAATCAACTTAATCTATGCAGTAATTTAAGAAAGGGAAGACTGTAAACCCATCCGGAAGTACTATGCACATCTACATCTATAGGTGCAAATAAGAAACTTACAAGCTTTTATTTATTTTAGTGATGAGTAGTTAGGGAGCATTAATCCTCCCTAAGCTTATGTACAATATTCTATAGACTCTAGAAATGTAGAAGCTGTTTGCTAAAGATCTGGTTGCTCTGGTTCTTTGGGGTTATTTAATGCTTCAAGAAGAAGAAAGCAAAATATAATGGCTGTTAATGCAAGCAGAACTATAATTAGAATAGCATGTCTGCAGGCTTTTTTTTTTCCTGTTTTCTAGTTATAAATAGCACAGAATTCCCTGCTACATTTCAGAGGCCCCACAGGTTTATATTGTAACAGAAAAGGAATGAAAAAAACCTTCCTAAGTTTTGGGGTAGGTGGAAGACACATTGCTTTTTTTTTTTTTGCATTATTGCTGTAAATGCATCCATGTTTATCTTGCTGACCGAGGGCGCCTCCACCCAGGGAGGGACACCTTAAGTGTCAGTCACCTGCACACTTTTCTCCTGTAGCTTTTCGGTTCAGAAAATCTAGACGCTCATGCAATGCAGAATCTAAAGGAATAGATTTAACTTACCACACTGTATGCTTATTTTTCTAAACAGTGTGTTCCAAGTAAAAAATTAAAATCATTTTCAGAATTTTTCCCAGTTCCTCGTTACATGGCATCAAGTCTGAACAAAGACAGTACAACCTTTCTTCAGGAATAGTGACACAAAAACTGTCAGCCGTGAGTGAAATCGTAATGAGCCTATGCAAGGAGAAGGCACAGTGATAGGTGTATTAAATCACTTTATCCCATAAAAGGGTAAATGGGAACATTTTAACATCCTCTCTCCTGAATTTACCTTGGCTGGGACTAGCTTTTGGAAAGTTTTAGTTTAAAAGAGATTTTTTTAAAATAATGAACAAATAAAAAAGGAAATATTTTAATACAGTGCACCTTTCCTACCAGTTATGGGTAGGAAACTTCTTAGGTACCTTTTATAAAATACAATACCACATGGAACATGACATTTGATCAGTGTTACAGTATTTAGGCTAAATGGCTGAAATAAACAAAGTTGAAAGACAAAAATTCCATGTCTTTTCCAGGAATTAAAAGTTTGAACATCAAAGTATTCATTTCAGTTCCTAAATGTTCAAATTGTGTACTTCCATGGAAAATTGTGTTTTTGAAAGATTCATCTCCTCAAAATTTTCTGGTATATGCTTCAAAACACCCTGGGCAAATGAAAGAGAATAAAATTTAAGAAAAGAGTGTTGAGCTTGAAGGAAATGAATGGAAGGAAACACTGGCCAGGTGAAATGGTAAGGCAAGCTCTCTCATTAGAGCAGAAAGTTCTTTAGGCCATTAATAATTCCTAAAATTATGACAACTACTGATTTTAAGGAAATCATTCTGTGCTTGAATCTCTCACCTCAAGGAGGTCTTGAAGGCAGAAGTACCCAGTTATTTCAAGATGCCCAGGTGTCCAGTCATATAAAATACCTAAGACCAAGGGAACAATCATTTCATACATGTGTACCTTTGTTTTTCATTTATGCAGAATATTGAGATTATTTTTATCAGTTTATTAAATGCATTTTAAAATTTATGAAGTTGAGCATAGGTATTTATCATTAATTTTTTTTCTCACTCACTGCACATAAAAATACCATCTACCACTATGGGTTACAGTCATAAAAATTTTTCAATATTGAAAATATTCACTGTATTCCAGAAGATTGAAAACAAGAGGCCACACTGATCAGGTTTTATACACAGATTATCATTTCTTGGTATCCATGTGGGACTTTTAGAGAAAAACTTCCATCTCCTTTATTCCTTAAATTTAACCTGAAAATCATGCATTTTCATTGCTGAGTAATTAATCTGAGAATGTTTTTAACTCCCACCAACTGTGGCTTTTTAGCTATTGGGATCACAACAGTGAGTGAATCCGGTGTAAAATAAATTTTAAAACATACGGTATGTGGGAAAGTAGCGAGCGTTATGTAAGAGAGAAGTAAAGCAGGAAATGGGATCAAGATATGGTGTGAGGTAGGGCGAAAGCTCCACAGGGTGATCAGGGAAGGTTTCAGGGGAAGGGGACAGGGACCAGGGAGAGATGGAGCCATGCAGAGAGAAAAAGGCGGGTCCAAGGCAGAGCCCCCAGCAGGGAAGAAAGGAGCACAGAGCTCACCTAGCCAGAGACTGGGACAGAGGTGACTGTTAGGACACCAAGGAAGAGGAAATTGAGAAAGAGCTCATGCGGAAGTTAGTAGCACCTTGTAAAGGCTTTTGTGAGAGTTCCACCTTGTTCACAGTCTGCTTTAGACTAGAGACATATTAGCATTTCAATAGTGTTCTGCAAGACAAACATTTGTTTCATAGTCTTACAACTTTTTATCAGTCCACACTGAGACTCAGCCCAGGGTTCTTCACTGAGTTAGGCTCCCAGCACTTTATTTTTTTAGTTTGAGATGGGATCACACTAAGTCAATAAATTGCCCAGGCTAGGCTCAAACTTGTGACCCTCCTGCCTCAGCCTCCCAAAGTCCTCAGATTATAGATATGCACCACCATGCCAGGCTCTTGTGAACTCTCATTACTATGTCTAATAGATTTTTTCATACTATGAACAGAAATGTAAGTTTAAATTCATTTTCAAATTACACCAAAATTTACTGGCTATAATCTGAGTGGACAGTTTTTAATTTTATATAAAGTGTGAAGCAAAAATGCTATGTGTACTAAAATAAGACTTTAGAGACATGAATATAAAACAATGAGACTAATTCTATGGGGTCTTCAAGAGGATTACTTATTATTTTATTTTGCATAATTAAATTTGAAAGATTTATAATGTTTGTATATTACCTTTAATATGTGGATTTACATAAATTTACTTTCTCCCTCTCTTACAGGAAAATATACGTGCAAGAGTAAGTACATTTTTAATTCACCCTTGACAATTGCATTTATTTGTGGGATACAATTTGATGTTTTTATACATGTGTTAATTGTATATTGATCAAATTAGGGATATCTCAAGCAATGATTACGCTAAATGCTTTTATTAAGAGTAATAAAAATCAAATATAAAAATCCTGGAGGAAAAGCTACTGAACATACCTGCCCAAATCAGAATTTTTAGTTTTTATAATCAAATATATTTCTTTTAATAAACAAGTCAAGGTTTTGTATGTATTTATCCCATTTGGATATATGATTTCATATTACTTTATTACAAATTTGTCTGAAATACTCTTACATATTAAATTATCACTGATACCTTACTACACATCTTAGAAGAGTCCTAATGTATAATTTAATTAAGTAACTCTCAGGAGCTGTTAACTAATATCTGTAGGAATCTTTGTGTGTCCAGAACAATTTTTCTTAAAGCCAACCTCAGTCTTTAAAACAATCTCAGACTAATGCCACCATTGAAAGATTAATAATAAGCAAGAAAAACTTCCTTATACATGATAGCAAAATACTGGATTTTGTCTATTTTGGACTCTTGTGTGATTTATGGTGGAAAAAAATCATAGATACAGATGGCATAGAAATGACATATTATGATGAAATAGATGATTAGTAAGAAGTTGTTTTATAAAAACATACATACACATACTCTGGAAGATGTCCAGTTTTCTAGAAGCAACACATGTCTAGCCTGTTTAATACTGAAAGAACAATATTGACTTAAATTTAAACTCAAATTTACTAAAACTTTAAAAGGCACATGTTTGTTTCAACATGATCAACAGCTCTTGCAGGTCCTGAGTTTTTATCCATGTGTGTGTGTGTGTGTGTATGTGTGTGTGCATTTTCAGCTCCTGGGCGTTTACATCAAGGAGTGTAAAGTTTACACGTGTAGTCATAAATACCCGGCACACACCCTTCAGCACAGGGCAATCACGAGGAACGACAGAATCCCAGATGAAAGGGAGGAACCAGTGCGAGGCCTCAGCCGAGTGGAGAAGCTGATTTTTGAGAAGTCAGATGAGATGCCCACTTTATAAATCTTTTTATTTTTTTTCAGAAAGGAAAAAAAAAATTCCAACGGGACAATCCGCTGTGGCTAGATCTGTGTGGTAGTTCTGACTTCCCAGGCTGGGTGGCTTGATGTGGGTTTCCCTTGGCGTCCGGGCCCCGTGGGTCCCCTAGCGAGAGGGGCGCCGGGCCTGCCTACACCTGTGCTTCTGCAGAGGGCTGGTGCCACGCAGAGCCAGGGGTTAAGGGGAACCTCGCCTCCACCAGTTCTTCTCAGGCTTCTTTTGCTGAGCTAAGGTGTGGCGCCCTTTTCTGTCCATGCCACGTCCTAGTCCATCCACGCCTTGTGACAATCGCTTCTCCAGGAAAAGGGCACCACATGTGGGAATTGGGCACGGGGATCTTGGAATGTTTTGTACTGATAATTGTAATTTGTGTAGTTCACATGTGTATGTTTTTATGTAATGCTCAATATGGAGTCAAGGGTGGAGACTCCAGGGGGGTTGCTGGAGGCCCTCTAGATAACCCCTTTGTGAGGACTGGTTGTGGGGTTTTGCCTTCTGTGAGTAGTATGAGAGAGTTTATACAAAAGCTTTAAATGAAAGA